>JANSTQ010171061.1:0-10111 GCA_026167885.1 Bergia puertoricense
TGATAGGTCCCCACTCCATGCACCCAACAAAGTCAAATGATACGTCCCCACTCCACCCAACAAAGTCAAGTTATCCGTCCAAGCAACAGCTGCTATCTCTGTCACTACTCTGACAGTTTCTTACTTTATGTAGCGCTATTTCTAAGTCAGTTTTATGTTATATAGCAAAATCCAATGTTTTGTGGTTGAACTCTTATCTCTTCACCGGTCGCTTTACACCTATGTGCGAGGCTAAACAGTAATAAGGCGGGATTACAATAGTCCCCCTTGCAAGGACACTGGGTGAATAGGCGTCTTTCGATTGTAGTTTTGTGGTGCAATCATGATAACTATTTATTGTTCTTATAAATCATATATGTATAGGATTAAAATACAAAGCAGTAATTCTCAAGAACATTTTTGCATGATCTGTATAAGGACATTAAACCTACAATCGAAGGAGGTCTAAGAACTGATTATGGGTGGGGGAGGGGAGGGGGGAAGGAAGAATGCCTCACTGGCTGGTGAAAGCTTCCACAGGAATGTCGATTGAAGTTAATTGGATCTCTAATAAGATAACCAGTTTAATTTCAACCGCTTTGATAGAACACTACAACATCTAGTGGTTGTACTTCTTATATATTCACATGCAATTTCAGTGGCAACCACAAGATTTGACCACCATATCTTGATATTTCTTCAGTACCACGTCGTTACTGTCGTCAAAAAACAACACAGAAATAGACTTCATCTTCGTGGGTGCGCAGCAGGGTTTGGGGACCGTGCTCGGGTTCATAAGGTGAACCAGTGTCTGCACTATGGCGTGGTTTGTCGCGTTCATCGACGTTTCAAGAGGAAACGAACAGTCGCCATTGCAGAAGAAAGCCGAGTAACCCTCGGGAGCGATCACCCAGTCGGTCCAACCGAGGTCCTGGAAACTAACGTACAATGCACGCCGCTGACACTTCCTGTTAGCAGCAGAGCCGCTGAGCGAAACACCCGCGGGCGCAGAGTTCCATTGTGAATCGAGCGCGCGACGTTTGCGCGAGCTGTCGCTTGTCTTAACACTCCCGCCAAAAGAAGCCTGTAGGGAAACGAGAGAACGTAATTTGAAAAGGGAATTGTTTAAATGGATTTTATGTTTTACTTTTTATCGGTCATTAAAGAATGATGTTTTTAAAAAAATTACAACATTTGTAAATCGTAACGAGTTGTTCACTTGAAGAATTAAAACACCGTAAAGTGCCGCTAATGAGCCCCCAATTTATAACCTCCTCCCCCGGTTATAGGCCCATCTATCTGTAAACAAAAAAAAATACATCCGATTACAAGCCCCTCTAATCTTCCTCGTCAGTTCCTTAATATTAAGCATTCTGACAGAACACTGTCCAACTTCAAAGAGAAAATTAGGAAACTTGTGGAATAATGAGTTTATTACTATCTTATTATCTATCTTTATATTACCATCTTCTCAAATAACCATTAAAGCAACTATTCAATGTTTTACTGTCGTGTTTCTGTAAGTGTACAACAGTGTTAGAACCCGGCATGTATACTATCTCTTTAACAGGCTTCAACTTAAAGCACGATCAATCAGAATATTTTCCACTATGAAAATGGTCCAAACAATGCACTCTGTGCCTCGTGTATTTGTTGTCGAATCGCTTTTTGTATTCCCTCCCCACCCCGTTAAATAGCCCATCCAAAACCCCTTAAGAAGTTGTATTACCAGGGCTTATAAACAGCAGTTTACGGTATCCGCTTATATACTCCGATAAGGTTTGGTTTGACACTAGTGTCAAAACACACCATTGTTCAGGGGTTGAAACGGAATCATGGATCATCCGAAAAATTAGTAAGTCATGAATTTTTGCCAATCTTAACGAACGAGCAACAGGCAATGAATCATGAATAATTTCATTTACTACAGAATGAATTATGGAGAACATTCGTCGGTGAATCAAGAACCACTGAATTAAAAGATGTTAGGAGGCATAAATAACTGAAGTCAAAGGATTCCGCTTCTACATCCGAAACATGTGAAAGCTGCAGATGAATTTTGCGAACGTTTTTTTATATCGCCACCCATTCAAAACACATAACTTAAAGTACAGCTTATCCCCGATGACTCGAATCACTTGATAACTCAAACTAAATTCGTTTTCCCTTCAATTTCTTTTCACTAATAAAATTACCTCCCCCCTACCCCCTCTCCCATAAGCCGAGTTCTCGTTAACTCAATCCTTTAAGGTCAAGTTATGGAGAGTCAATTGAATTATAGTTAATTCAGTTTTGCGTGTATAGTGCCAATGTATTGTCCCGACGACATAATAAATCAAAAACTTGTTACTTTCAAAGCATTGTTATTTCATAAGCATACGTTACGGTATTAAAATGTCTGTGTATCTGTGTGTTTGTGTTGTCCAGCGTTTGTGGGTACCTGTTTGTACGTGCGCTTGGGTGTGTGCGAGAGGTCGGTGAAAGTCTTTCTACGCGCAGATGTATGCACGTGCCTGTGAATGAAAAAAAGGACAGAGAGACAGAGACAGCTGTGAAAAACCTGCAAAAAGGGAGAGACAGACAGAGACAGACAGACAGCGACAGAGTGTGTGAGAGAGACAGATACAGACAGACAGAGAGACACAGACAGAGAGGGAGAGAGAGACACAGACACAGACACAGACGAGACTCTAACCAAAAAATCAGCAGTTTTCTACCCAATTTTCAGTTTTAAAAAATGTCTTATTGATTTCTAAACCATAAAGGAGGGCCGTTCTAGTTAGCTTGGATACTTACGAATGACGTTTGCCATGGTCTGTAGGTTATTGAACGTTGAAAACCGTCCGACTGGAAAAACGCTACAATGAAAGGCCGTTTCTCCAACGCGCCATGAAAATTGACAAAGCCGGCATGGCGCGCATGTTTCTTTTCACCGTACATCGTTTCCACAGAGAACTCCAGGCCATAGTTCTTGTCACGGGACTTTGCCCAAGTCTGCACGGCTTGGGTGATATCGAACACTTGCCACCCAGACTCCCAGTTGCGCAATACTCGCCTCTGCAGTAGGTTGAGGAGCCGCGCCGGCTTTAATACTTGGTACAGCTTCACTTTGAACGTTGTGTTTTTCCAGTAGTCGGAACCTCTCGACGGAACTGCGTTCTTGAAGATTCGGAACTCAGCCCCAATTATCGTCTCGCCTGGGGGCTTGGGAGGAACTTTGAACCTAAAAATGGCGTGGTGTCTTGATATCTTGGGTCGAGGACCTCGCACTGATAAAACATAATAGATGATTTTACTGAATGGCAAACCAGATCTAAACTGCACAGTTCAGTTTGAATCGTCACAGTTGAATCTCGTTAGTTTGACCACAAACAAGCCAAAATGACACGGAAGCAAGGTATAGCACTCTATGCAAGTTTTAAATAATGTTAAGATTATTTAGAATTGTAAGTCAGGTAGTTTTTAAATTGTTAAGGGTTCATCTGGACTCTGGACTGTCAATGTGTCACGGAACTGTAATAAAGTCTTTCATTGATTGATTGATTGATTGATTGATTGATTGAACAGCTATTATTTCATAAAATACGATTACCAAAGAGAAAAATAAGCAACGGCTTAATGCCCCTGTCCGCGGACGGTATGACGGTATGACGGAAAAAGGGGCAGCGCGAAGTTCAACTTTCGACCAGGCCGGGGCTTGAACTCGCGACCTGAAATACCTTATCAACTTAGCTAACTTCGCACACATATCCAACTTATGATCAAAATGTCAAAATCTATACTCAATTTCAGACCAAGGGGGTTGAAAACCAAACTATTGACGCAACACATACCCATCCCCCGCGGGGGGTAAGTAAAATACTGTGATCTATCTGTGGCGTGCAATTGATTGTTGGCTGATGCCGAAGTCAAAAGCGAATAATTGACTTGCGTGACAATGACAATACCATAATATTTTATGATAACGGTAGAGTTCAATAAATCATTAAATGTTTTACAGTTCACCTTTTTGTTTTTACGGTGTTTCTATTAAATTTGCCGGATCTTTTTCGGAAAGTTTTAGAAAAGCGAGCCTCCGCCATCACCACGTTCAAACGAAACTAGTGGGCGTGAGAGCCAATAATATTTCAAGCAAAAACACCGAGCTCAATTATGTGCACGGAGCAAACCACTGTTGGAAGGTAACGGTCGGTCAGTCAGCCAATGAATAGAAGGATATTCTTGAATTGAATGATAACGTATAGTCTTGTAAGTGCATACGAAACAATATCAAAGTCATGGCGCGTGCCTAACATAAGTTCCTCGAGTGCTATAAGTTCACACTTGACCATACGACACTAATTTCCCTCCACACCCACAATTATGTTTCCGGCTCAAGGTTTTTTATAACCACAAGGAAACTTTTTTAGATCAATCCAGAATCCGAAAAGGAAGTTTAACCGTTTCCTCATATCACTTGCATAGTTACAATGAGCGCCTAGATTCACTCTCTTTCTATATATTTTATTCCATTTCTATTCTATTCTATTTTATTCTATTCTATCATATCATATCATATCATATTATATTATATTTTGTACTATAGTTGTTGATAAGAAATATATAAAATAGGAGTTGCTATAAAAATATAGATAACACAGATAAAAACGGAAAGTAGTTTAGATGATTTCATGCTGATTCTGAATGAGCGAGTTGATTTGCCTGTTTCACAACAACACTGAACAACCGGGGCCTGATCTATACAACACTGTTACCCATGATGCTCCACGGCTTAGTGGAGCCCAGTCCCTGCTGACTTCGTGCCGCAATATTAATTTCTGTCTATTTCGTTCACTACGTTCACTCGATCGGCAGAAATATCATTTTCTGCAAAGATGTTCTGATGCAACTTCTAAATGTGGTGTGGACAGTTCTCCAGTAATGAAATCGCTATTGATAACTAAATATTTATATTTATGGATTGGAGGAATGTCGATCTGTTTTTACCGGAAAATTTCATCTTTCTTTCTGCCAAACTACAAACGTCCGCACACTCCTCCAAATAATTTTTATCTCCTGCTACTTACCGATTGCTAATCGTTTTATACCAAATAATCTCATCGAAATAATGATCTTTAACAAATGTTTTTTAAGAATTGACCATTTTATCTCTTATTTGCTGTTATAGCCGACATATTTACAACAGCCAGTACAACTTATCGGTACAACTTGCATTTATGATTATAACAAATCAATAACTCTATTATATATTGTCCCTTTTTCCTTAATACAAGGTCGCATGTCAAGGTTACTTTCCAAAATACCGAATGAATCGTTATTAGTATTACAAATTGTAAGGTTTTATCTGATCATCGCTAATATTGTTTTGTCTAAGTAGAATCTCCTGACCATAATCAGTACTTCCTGGAGACAGAGCCGGAAAGCCGATGGAGATTACATAAAGTTCGTGTCACGCCCCGTGGTTTATCTTACCCTAACACGTTCTGCATTCGATCAAGAAAATAGCTACATAACTGCACGCACTTTAGGACCTTCTTCAAAAATCGTGTTATCCTTTTGACAAAAGTATCCGCTTTGAAAAGGAGCGGGCAGGGTGGGGTAGAAAGCAAGGGGGTACAAGGGTGTGGGGAAGCTGTAACTCTTCGCAGTGGGGAGGGGGGGGGGGGGCGAGTTAAAATGCTCATAGTGAGTACTACAGTTAAAACTGACAGTGTTACATATACTCAATAGATGTCCTGCGCGTGCTTTTGAAAATGGTGCCGCAACTACATGGTGTTGTGCGGGCTTATCTGCTACTTGAATTGAGAAAGGGATCGAGTTGAGGACCAGTTTTGCAGACTTTTTAGACAAATGGATCGGGGGGTTTTTTCCGAGTTTTTGTACCGAAATCCCCCCGGACAAAGCCTAGACAATTGACGTGTTGTTATAGCAAGGACGCAGAGAAATGGTCCGTAGCAAATTTCATCTGAATTTAATCTGAAGGGAGGGATCACAAAGAGTTAATTTGAACAAGATGTCCTTTAGTACCTTAAAGTATATTATTGAAACAAGAATGAATACTACACTTTGTAAACATTTTTAGAGAATTTTTGAATGGTTGAAAAAGAAGTGACAAAAAGAGATTTTGTACTGAATAATTACAATAAACTGCTATCTTCTCAATGATTGAGCATTTGAAAAACCTCTTGGCCTGGGAGGGCAATTCCAACAACACTGGGACTAGGATCCATTATTTATATAATTCGCTACGTTTGTACCTAGACAACCAGAGTCCAGGTTTCGTCCGCACCTCTCAAAAACCTGTCGCAAGATTTTTTTAATCCTTTTTTACTAAGTTAACTTGAATTACATTCACGGGATGCCTTTCTAAAGAATTTTATTCAAGCCACTTACTGTTAGAAGTTAAGAGCAATGACAACTGTTCACAGAAAATGTCTCTCCAAATAGTAACAAAACATTGTTTCGAAATCATACGAAGACAAAAAAGTACCAGAAAGCATTTTCTTAAACAAATTTTACAGTGTACTGCGCAGTCTGAAAACACGACGAGTAATCTTAGTATTTCCGACGTTTGTAAAAATAAGCAGTCAAAATAGAATAACCGGATATCCTTACTTCTAAGCAATGACGTTGGTAAATGGAACATGCTTCTTCAGTGAGAATTGTTTTTTTTTAAAGAAAGCAAGTGCAAATTCCTGGAAGATCGGAATTCTTAATCTTTTAGTTATTTCTTCATTATCAACTCCACATTCAATCAATCCAGAGCTCTCCGATCCTGCAACATGAACCAGTCCTCGTTAAGCCTATCTACCGTATTAAAATTTAAGGTTATCGTGCCTTCTCTGTCTCTATAATACCCTGTTAGAACATATAAAAAATGCCCTGTTTATTAAGTCTTTTAAGAAACAGTTAAAGAGTTGGTTCTTTCGACAAGTTTTTAATTAATTAGTTTATTTTTTTAGTGTTTACCTTGTTTATCTTTTTTATACGTATTTTTATGTAAAGCGTCACTGAACCTTGAGGAAAGGGTGCTATATAAATGTGCTATTATTATTATTATTATTATTATCATCATTATCGTTGTTGTTGTTGTTTTTGTTGTTACCAATATTAAAATTGCAGTTAATTATGGCTACTACAAAGCGAGTTCCGCAATTCTTATAAGCACACAACTCACAATTTTCCAAAACTGGTGTTTTGTTCAAAAATCCGTTTTACTAAGGGACAAAAAAAAAAAGAAAAGAAAGATTCCCGTTGGTCAAAGGAATCTTTCAAGCACAAGACGTTAAAAAATTTTAGTATTAGTGAGTGTCCAAGTGAAATGAAATGACATCCTTGAGGAAGATTTATGGGAGAATCATCACCTTAGACAACTTAAGAATTGATTTACGATTATAGGAATTCTGTCGCCGCTCTGACTCTAGTTTTATTGTAGGAGTCTCACGAAACTTGATATTTCTGATACATACATATTGCAAATATTTTTCTAATAATTAAGTTTTCTAAGAACCATACTCAATATATGATATTATCATTAAATGAGCACCTTTCAATATACTGAACGTATTTACTATACTCTAGCTTATAAAACAAGATCTTCTACCTCAACTGCTACACTGAATATTCCCATACAACAACATAGAAAACCTTCTCGAGAGCGGAGCGAGAATTTAGAATGAAACACCAAACAATTTGTTAAAACTAAGGTACAAGGTTTTCAAAACAGAATTATAATAATTGGTTATTAAGATTCTTCAAATTGAAGATTCATACTACTGACACATGCACAATATTAGTCAGAGTCAAACACACCGAAATCAACACTACCTTGAGTTAATACGTAAACACATAAAGAAGTACTTAAACTATCTTCCAGCTTCCACCGTTCTACCAAATATTTTTACTCTCTATTTATTTGCGCCTTTCTTCTCCATCTAAGCTTCAGTTTCCCTCTTTCCGGCTTCTCTTAATGACCTAACTGGCTCGTCAGTTTAAGTTTACTGCCACCGGGTCGAAGAAAATTCTGATTCTGATTAATGCAGCTGCTGATTCATTACTATCAGAACATTTTTAACCTTTCCATCTCGGCCAGAAGTCAGAAAAGTCACGGAAAATGAGTTTTTGCCATTTTGCAAAGACCATTATTTTGTGCCTTCTACATCGCAACCAATAAGCCGTTAACTGCTGATAGTTATAAATATATAAAATAGGTTTCTCCATTTTTTCAAACCTGTCCAATATATTTCAAGCACGTACTCTAGCACCAGCACACTATATCAAGGACGCCAAACATCTATTTTTGGAAGAAAATACCGACGTGCGTTTATTTGTAACGGATGAAGAATGCTTCTTCAGGGCGACGTTCACAGTATGATGCTATATCTGGTTTGGTTAAATACGAGATGCGTAAAACAACTGCCCGTGAGATTAGGCACTGACAATTCACACTGAAAAATGAAGGATATCATGTACCGGAGCTGCCCACTTATTAACAAAGAGTGATTAATGACTTTAAATGCACAAACAGACAAACCAAAGAACTTATTAAACAAACGAACAGAACTCGGCTGAGAAACAAAGTTCACGTGTTTGTATCAAGACGACTGGTTCTGTGGATTATATAGTGAATGGGGAGATTCGTCCACCTTCTCCGCCAATACTCCGACAAAATCTTGGAGTTCCGTGCGTGTTTTCGACTGATGAAACATATACTCAATGTTTCGCTTGCCTGAAGCTAAATTCCGAGTTTACATATTAGACTCGGAGTCTGAGACAAAATAAATACGGTAATTTCGACAACGCTTCACGTTGTCAATACCACAAGCTATATGTTTTAATTAGGAGTTAATTTGTTGAGGAAATTGGGAAGATTCTTGTGGTGACGACAGGGAGAGAAAATAACCTTTGATATGTCTGCTATCAAGGACACCATTTTCACGGAAATGGCTACGTAAAAGGATCAGGAAAAGAGTAGGATCAGATTTTTAAACATGGTGCTTTTCCTGGCTCACGAATAGTTACTGATTTGCTTGACAAACTGGTACAAATTGCCACATACAAGCAATATCTGTGTTCTTGGTTCTAATCGTTCATATAAAATTAGAAAACATGATACATTTTCTGTACCCTATGTTTGTTTGAGAGTGAAATGGAGCTTCAATACTTGTATACAAGCACATTCTCGAGAAATTTTAAACCTTAAGTACGCGGTGTCCTTTTATTCGCATCCATGCATGCTTTTTTTTATATAAGAACCGAAATTTTGGCCCGGGGCTCATTTTTCCGCTGATTTCTTTGGCTTTTTAGCCTCAAATTATTCTTTAGTTGTTCTTCTTTTTATAGTCTTCAATGTTGTACCGAAGATTCCAATCTATTTGGACGTTGGAAATGCACATTTGTTGATCGGCGGACATATTTAATACTGCACAAAACGTAAGAGATGGAATTGCATATTTTATAGTGATCAGTTTTACATGGTTAAACACTGATGTATGAAAATAAATATTTCAAAAAAATTAAAACCTTGGCATATTATTACTGATTCCGGTTAAGTAACGAATTTTAAGATTTCACCTTGAAACATTGTCAGTAGCTCCGAGTCTTCCAAGCCTCGGGTTTTTCTTAAATTGTTCTTAAATTATGGATGAATTTTGCTCGGCTTTGTTCTTATAAAAAAGCACCTATTGTATTACTGGTACTGGCGTTTGCACTCAAAAGTTATATCACAAATGCAAATATCTTTTTGGTTTGTCTTTACTGTATCCAAAGTGATATTTTACCAAATATTAAAAAGTAGAATAGATTTTAACAATGTGACGTTTGTAGCTGGTTGATCGTCTGGATCAATGTAGTCCTGAGAAGGACTGTTGTTGGTTGTGACTGACGTTTGTAGTTGGTTGATCGTCTGGGTCAATGTAGTCCTGAGAAGGACTGTTGTTGGTTGTGACTGACGTTTGTAGTTGGTTGATCGTCCAGGTAAATGTAGCCGTGAGAAGGACTGTTGTTGGTTGTGACTGACGTTTGTAGTTGGTTGATCGTCTGGGTCAATGTAGTCCTGAGAAGGACTGTTGTTGGTTGTGACTGACGTTTGTAGTTGGTTGATCGTCTGGGTAAATGTAGTCCTGAGAAGGAC
>JANSTQ010171072.1:0-10110 GCA_026167885.1 Bergia puertoricense
AATTTCGAAGCTGCAATGTCGACTTAGTCAAACGTTTTCTCCTTTTCATCAAACAACTTGCCAAATGACTTGCCAAACTTGCGAGTTAGTAACACAGATTCCAGGTCCATAGCTCGAAGATGTCTGCTAAACTTCTCCGTATTCAACACCATACTGATCTCAACAAATGATCTCTCTCTTATTAGGCTGTTGGCTGTTTTTTTGCTGTGCGAGTCACAAGAGGCCTTAATGAAATACGCATGTACAACTAAAAATGAGATGTGTAGGCGCAACACTGAATGCGGATGCGCATTGGTATATGAAAATGAGATGGGCACTGGTATATGAAAATGAGATGCGCATGAGCATATGAAAGGGGGATGCACATGCGCATACAAAAACGAGATGCGCATGCGCATACAATAACCATATGCGCGCGCGCAAGTAAAAATGAGATGCGCATACGCATCTCATTTTAGTATGCCCAAGCGCATCTCATTTTTATATGCGCATGCTTATCTCATTTTTGTATGCGCATGCGCATCTCATTTCCATATGCGCATGCGCATCTCATTTTTATGCCCATGCGCATATCATTTTTTATGCGCATGCGCATCTCGTATTTTATGTGCATGCGCATATCATTTTCATATGCGCTTGCGCATCTCCTTTTGAGGGAGCTTCCTCGAAGAATGTTGGTTTTGATATTTTGAAAGTTGTAAAAATATTTGTCCAGCCACATATGAGATTTGAAATTTGAAATTTTAGCAAAGGTTCCGAAATAGTCGTGACATTTAAACGATAAATTTTAGCTACATCTTCAATATTTCAAATATACTGTAAATGTTACAACCAACAAGTAAAAACGCAAACCAGGCGAAATAAATTTTCGAACACAACTCTTCTCCACATTCTTCTAGTTTTAATGAGCATCGTTTTGATTTCAAAAGAGTCTTTCGCTAAAAAAATCACACAAAATATTGGGAAGTCTCGTATAATCCCAACCGAAATAATGTAGCACTTATCATTATAACAATAGAAAACATATTTCCTGAAAACGCAGATTAACAACTTGATGGAAGAGTGATTAGTTTTGCTCAGGTTCTTTCAGTTTCCTCCTCTTGAGTAGCTTCGATCTGCGGTTGAAATAAAAACAGTTAGTTAATGACAAACTAGAATTGAGACGTTTGTTGTTATTTGAATATAAATCTCAAAACGTTTGTACACAGTATTTGAGTACAACATATTTAACTGAGCAAAGGTTCATGTCTCAATCCTTCCGTAAATCAACTAAATGTCAATATCTTCGAACTAACCTGATTCACGCGTAAGTGACAGGAACTTGTAAGTCCAGCAGAGATCTTCAGATCTCCGTTGGCTCGCTGAACTTGCTTTGACGATCAATCTTCTCCATTTCTGCAGAACTGTCCGCAATGGGTTTTAGCATCTCAACTTGTGTGCACACTGGTACCGCGGAAAAAGTATTGTCGTGCCTCCACACATACGCAGAAATTACGCATCGTAATTTCGCATCGTACCAATCACAGTTCAGTATTACGCATACTGGTAGCTGACGTATATTGTTGGAAGAACAACGACAAAAAGATCGATTATCTTTTCATATTTTGCGTTTTATGAATAGCCGAGTGAATGCTTGGGCACAGTTTGCATTTGTCAAACAATTTAGCTCAGCCTTTGTGATTTTAAATATGTGTTAATAACTATTGCAAATTAGAATATGCTTTTACTGTTGTCTTCCACAATCTTATCGCGCATCTTATGTATTCAATCCATAATAACTAGCTGTCGGAACGTGTTGAAAACAAAGAAAAAGGACTTCATTTCTAGAATACGTTAAAAATGTATAATTTACCGATCTCTGGAGAGGGATTCTATTTGCAACTAAGTTGGTAGAATAACGGTAAGGCCTACTCCGGGGCGGCATCTCGCCTTATTTCGCTTTTTTTGCCTAACTCGCCTTAACCGCCTTATTTTACTTTAACTCGCCTTACTTCGCCTTTTCTGGCCTTAACTCGCCTTATCTTGTCTTATCTTGCCTTTACTCGCCTTATCTCGCCTTAACTCGCCTTATCCTGCTTTAAATTGCCTTAACTTGCCTTAACTCGCCTTAAGTTGCCTTATCTTGCCTTAACTCGCAACAGCCTAATAAAAGAGAGAGAGATCATTTGTTGAGATCAGCATGGTGTTGTATGGTGAAATTTAGCCGATATTTTCGAGCTATGGACCTCGAATCTGTGTTATTAACTCCCAATTTTGGCAAGTCATTTGGCACGGTTGTTTGATGAAAAGGACTAAAAACCTTTGACTAAGTCGACATTGCAGCTTCGAAATTCTGAAAGACATTTATTATCCACAAGGTAGGCAGTGCAATAGCTATTTGGAGCTTTTTTGCGGTTCGGCTGCCATAACTTTATAACCGGTGTTGCTAGTTCATATATCAAACTTGAATGATTTGCGATCAAAACGTCACTTCGAGAGTCTAATCGCACAAATTGTTTTTAAAATCCCAAACTTTTAAATAGCTACCGTTAAACTACAACCTTGTAGCACCTTCAGGACAAGTTCAGACTTCTGATTAGGTTTGCAAGCATTTTTCTAATGGTATTTGAAAATGTACACTTTTTGCAAGTGTTTGAAATTGAGCAAAGTGGCCGTCGCGAAAGGCAGTCCAAAAAAATTCTAGAAAACGTATGGCTACAATTCTTGTACATTGCTAAACATTCCGTTGATCAACAAAAGTTGATATTTTTTTTCAAAACTAGTTTCGCAGTGCTAAACATTCCAGCTGATTAATTATTTTAGATATGAGTTGCAAACGTTAGGAGATTAGTGCACCTGAACATTGCCAAAATATCGATGTGAAAAAAGGCTCTGGAAGGCACCCCCCCCCCCCTGGGGAAGACAAAGGAAAGAGGCTTGAACCAAACTAACACCATATTTGAGTTTTGACAATAGAGCACCAAAGTAAAACTGTTTGCCAAACATGAGCTAAATCCGTGACCCCCGCTGTACCGCCTCCGGCATAGTTCTGCATGGTTTTCTCATGGACACCCTCTTAAAACTCTTGCTATTGTTTTCGGAGTGAAAGTCAGCTTAACTTCGATTTGTTAACGTTGACCATGTAGTCATAGAAAACGCTAGCTCGTGTTGTTACTCTTAATTAAAACCTTTATTCATATGAATAATATTACTATTACATCATTAACTTTCTCACATCATTATTACTATTATTATCATAACCGTGACCGAACGAAATTCGAGGTTTTGAAATTTTTGAAACTCATGTTTATGGTTCAAAGATTACTGTTCTTTCGAGTTTAGATCTTTTAGGAACTTTGTTTTTCTGAAACTAATGTCAGGTTGTTTTTATTTGCATATGATGCTTTGTAGTTCTATCAGGAACGAGATAAGTAACAGTAAGAAACGCCAAGCAAAACCGGTGCTGAAAAGCTAAATTCTTCTGCAGGCAAACTGCTCGTTTTTACTGCCCAGAAAGATTCTGTGTTGGATCTGGAAAATACACTTATGTGCGAGTACACGTCGAAGGGAAAAGCGAATCAGCCACAGTCAGGTACGAACTTCAGATTATAATTTGGCTTTTGTCCTTGGACTTGTGTTTAAGATGAGTTTATTTGTATACTAAATTGACAGTTTCTATTGAACTTGAACAAATAATAATCTCATTACTGGTATTAGACATGCTAACTAATCCCTTCACCACCTTCACAGATTACAGTCAATATAGATGAATTATGTCGTCTACGCCACAGCATTAAAAAAACAAGGCAAATTGACAAGTTAGTCTTTATATTCTGTAGAATTTCACCAGCCTTAAGTAAGTTATTACTGGCAGTTCAAAATGCCAAATGAAATTAATTGGACCTATTTTAAAGCATAGAAAGTTTGCAGTCAAGTAGATACTTCAATTTCCATTCGGCAGCACTCAACTAACCCTTTCAGTTTGGTTATTATTAGTTTAACTATTATATTGTGCATAGACGAATAAGCTTCATTAGTTGACAATGCCTAATTTTTTAAACGCACAGACAGACAAACATCTAAAAGCAAAATGAGAAAATATATTATCATTACCGAAAGACCCTACATATAGATTTAAACATGGACAATTCATCACCTATATCACCACTATAGTAATCATTACAAAAATAATAAAATTCTATAATAAACTATAATAAAATGTAAAAAAAATTAAAGTACTTGTTTGATAACACGTTCGAATTGTCCAAGGGACTCTGTTTGCCTTGCGTCACGCGGAAGACTGTTCCATAGAACAGCGCCACAATGGTTAACGCTATTTTTGTCGGATAGTTTGTGCGCGGTAATGGAACATTGAGTTTATTCTCAGAGTCCCTCAGGTTATATGCAGTTTCTCGTTTTTCAAATCTGGAACATAAATAGTCTGGAGCCAACCGTGCAGCAACCTATAAACCATCTTAGTTCTTTGTGTTTGCTGTTGGTGAGCTAGATTTCTCCATCCTAGGTTTTCATCTAAGTTTAGATTTCACTGAGAAGAATGAGAGCAGAATAATTACGTCGGAACAGAACTATGAGAAGAATAAGCAATTTTTACAAGCTGTGCTGGCAGGCAGAACGCGAGTAAAATTTAGTTAAGCCTAAAATGGCGAATGGCGAATAAAACATTAATATAAATCTTGTCCAGCGAAGTAACAAATAGCTTTGAGTTTTGTTGTTAATTTTTAAGCCCCAACTGACGCTGGATAAATTCAAACTTTTCATCTTCGATCTTGTAGTTCAAACACTAAACATTTAAATAAAGTTGTACCGTAACAAGTGATTAAACCGGGTTTTTATCTTGTTTCCAGGGGCAACTTCATGTGCAAGTACTGCGGATCGACACTTGTAGAAGACGTCATGTGCCGGGCTATTGCAGGTAGCTAAAGCTCAAAGATAAGAGGGTTTCCGGTATTGTGTCTTAAGTTGACTGAAGAGCCTTACTTAAAACTGACTTATTAATAATGAAAGGACGAAAGAACCATAATTTAGCTCATGTTAAGCCGCAACTCAAAAATAACCTCCACCGATAGTAAGTATCCATTTTAAAAAAGCAGTCCTAATTGAAATAAGAGTATTTTTTACTAATCTCAAAACGTTTTTTCACGTTTTTCAATGAAAACCAAAAACTGTGCTCATTTCTCTTTATACAGATAGACGCGTAATCCAAGTTATTCCGACCAGTGCTGTTAGAAGCAATTACCATCTAGGCGATAAAGGAGGCATCTTTGGGCTTCAGCCAATCCTAATGTTTGTAAGAGGTGTGTGGCCTCTACTCAATCAATGAACGTTTACCAGACTCCATTGTGCACACGTGTATGTGTGTGGGGAGGTGGGAGGAGGAAAGGGAGCAGAGGGACTGGTGAGGGTATGGGAGGAGACAGGACAACTATAATATCCCGTGACGTGTACTTGATACCAAACCAGCAGTATATATTTACGAATTTGTGATTTTAGCCGTTGGTCTGGAAGCCAGTACAGTTCTTTTCCATTCAGTAAAATTCGGCACGACGTACAATAAACTTGGTTGGTAAGTGGTACAGCTGAGATGCAAGTGCTAAATAACTAAAGGATGTCTGCAGCGTCTTCAGAAGGTAGAGCATCTGACAGACAATCAGAGGATCATAGGTTCAATTCCCGTCAGGAACTCAGAATTTTTTTCTGAAGTCAAAGCTGCAGACAACCTGTTAGTTATTAAATACGATAAACTTGTTTCAGTGTTTTACGAACAAAACGCAAACACACCAAAGTTGCAATGATATTTTCATTGTTTATAAAGCAATAGCAATACTCTATTGGTGAAACACTTAACAGTTAAAAAAACTGCTGAGCTTGTGACGCTTGACTGAAAGAAGAGCGCCTTTAGGGACAGTGTGGTGGATTTAGGTGGAACAATTCAAACTTTCAATACTAATAGGGTTTTCTATTCTTTAAAGACAACTTGTTGGCACTGTTGGAAATGGGGAGTACTCTTTCATTTGTCCTTTCCATTTCGTATGAAATCAAGGAAGTGCTTGAGCAGACGTTTCTTTCTCCTGTCCTTGAGGTAAGTCTTAATTTTATTATGAAGTTTATTTTGAAACTCCTATTATAGTGCGACCTGACTTGTGTTACCACGAAATTAAATTAAGGCGAAGTACCATGCACTTGTAGCAAGGAGAATGGCGACGTTCGGCAACACTGAATTTCTTCCCTCGTTACCTTTTTCTTACAGGTTAACAATATCGAAAAGGCAAGCATACTGTGCAGATAAGTATAGCATACAAATGTGTGCATTGTCTTTATCTGGAAAGCTGGGACTTTCGGCTTACGAGCAATGGTTGTGTTGTTTACTAGGTAAACCACATTTTGCGCATCGACGCAACACCTTTCAAGATACTTCCTTCCGCAATAGCTACGCTATACGAAGGTAAAGATCTTATTTTTAAAATGTTAGTGCTATAACACCCTAAGTTAGAGGTTTTCATAACGTGGCTCCGTCATATTTAGTCATATTGGCCCTCATAGGTTCAGATCGAAAGTCCGGTATATGTATCTTTTGCTCTTTGTTATGTTTTGGTTCCATCTGGTCAATCGAAAAACTACAATTAATTAAGTAGAATTAAACATAACTTAAAATAAAGTTCGTTTAAAATGATCAGTACTTATGCTAGCTTGCCATGGAACTCCATTTTTAGACGACAATCCTCTATATCTACCGAAAGTTTTCAACTGCGCAAAACTGAAGAAGCGCGTAAAGGATGCAGGGCCCCTTGCAGTTATATCACGTTCCTTCCACAAGCCAGTCGATCATTTGGACTACGAATCACTTAGGATAGCTGACTCTTTATCAGAAAATTTATCTTTCAAAATATTTTTTTATCTTGTTTGACGTGTACATTTTTGTATATCGTGTATTGTAACTGCCGCCTTTGCATGAGCACACTGACTGTGAAATCAGAAATGGATTTATTTTCGCACCTTTTGTCATAATTTTTAAAAATTCCCATAAAATTAAATGCTTGGGAAACTTTATTGTTAAAAAATACATAGGGTACACGAAGTGATTGCTGGCTTTGTAATAAAGTAAAACATTGAAATAGTCGTTTTGTTGTTCAGATAGGAAAGAATCACCATGGAGCTTTGCTGCTAGTTTGGCGTTCTGTTTTGGAGGTAAGAAATTAATCTACATTGAGACTGCTTTTGATTGTATTGTTAGCCGAAACTCCCATATATAAGCCATCCAGATATGATTTCTTGATTTCCATACTGTCCAAATTAGCTTTCAATCTGGATAGCTAAATGTATTGCTTTTCAAAGAAAAACGTAACTCTCCAGTGTAGTCTGATATGGACAGTTCAACCATTCAAAGCGGACGAAATTTTATTTAAACTAATCAGCGCTTAGAGCTCACCTCTTTGCGCGCGCGAGAAAATGTACGAGCAAATTGAAAAATGGTGGATACCGTTTTTACATGTTCGTGCTATTCACTGAAATCCTTGAAAACACGTGCACTTGAGTTTCATGTGTGTTTTTATTGGCGTTTGTAAAGCTCTTGAAACTAAGAATTTTTGATGCATTCCATGCATATCAATTTAGTGCACATTAACTTACGTAAATTGTGGAAAATAATATAAACCACCTCTTAAATATATATCTGCGTATATCTGGGGCTACACTCCTGTAAACTGGGTCCAGCACCGAGAGCACATAAGAGTACGAGTAAAAGGTATAGGTAGATCCTGATGCCATTATTTGCATATTTACTTTACTATGCAACAAATGGATTGGTTTCAAAATCACGAGTGTTGATTTAAATGTGACATCATCTTGTTGTAAAACTCTGCACAGCATCTGTGTGTACTTTTGGGACCTACTTTCATCTCAAGTTGACGCTCCTGATGAGTCTGATGTTGCTGAAAGAAGACGGTGCGCGAAAAGCACTAGGAGAACGTAACTGTTTCGATAGGTTGAACGTACTGGCTGTGGGAGATGATGTCCTTTTGCTACAGAGACTGCTTCAGTATAGCGGAACAATGGCAGACCGGTTCATAACCTTTTTACCACCGAGTGATTTATTTGCCTCTCCTGCACAAGATTCACTGGGATCTGGAAGCTGCTTCGTACATGGTACGGTACACAGTTTGAATCATCCATAGAGAAATACAACAAAACAATTACTGCCCAAAAGGCGAAATATCCAAAAGTAAATATAAATGAATGCTTTAAAATTACTGTAAATAACGAGTTTGAACAAGACATGTACAACTGCGATTTAAACATGTCATTTTTTATCATACTACCATCATAACCATTATTTAATTATTTTTATTTCGGATTATTATTGCTGACATTTGTAATTGTAACTATATCATTAACAATACTCTAATTGTCAGTAATTCCAACTGTATCCTCACTATTCAGTATAGTTGCAAGTCTTAGTATATGAAAAAGATCGGGTAAGAAATCGTGGAGATAACGGTACTTGTGGCATTGGAGATGCAGTTCAGGTTCATGAGGTTCATGTTCGTTTTCGTTGACGTAGTCATGGTCGTGATGGTGTTTGTGATAACGGTGATGATGATAATGATGGTAATGATGATGATTATTGCGCTTGTAACGACAATGATGATAATAATGGTGGTGGTGAGGGCGATGATAACGGCAGTAATGATGATGATGATGATGATAGTTGTGGTAGTAACAGTGATGATGATGTTGTTGGTGGTGTGATCGTGACGATGATGGTGATGATAATGGTGGTCGGGGATTGGGTAAATACGCACGCATATAATTCTCTCGCAAATGAACTTAACAAATAAATCATGAAACTGTTAGACCTCTTGTCAGTTATATTAAATCTCGAACTTTTGTTTTTAGCTGGATGCATCCCTTTAGCTCACAATGGTGTCTGTTTCATACGAAACATCGCTGTACTGAGGAAAGAGCAGAAAGAAAAGCTTCAAAACGGTATTTAGAAAAGTTGGACTTCCGTTATTTAAAAATAGACAACAGTTTCCAAAACTTATCTAAAGATTAAAACAGCATGAGTTTTACTAAGGATCTTTTTCCCCACCCGCATTTCAGTGATGGAAAACAAAGAAATTGCAGTTGACATCCCAAGGAAATATTCTCTAAACCAACAGCAGCAAATGATTCTTCCTCTAAAGTCTACTATCTGGGCTTGTGCTGAAATGGAACACAAAGCAGCTACAGTGGCAGATGATTTCTCCTCAGTTCCAAAGGTTGATTCTTCACACTTTTAAAATTGAGTGTTATTTAAATTGTAACAGCTGTATAACGATAATGGTGTAACCTCTCCCTTCTGATATTTCAAAATTTAAACTTGATAACTACAAAAATAAAGAAAAAAACATGAAAAGTAGCTCTCCTTAATACAGTCCGTTCAAGGCAGTACATCTATTGAATACAGCACTAAAATGTTTTAACCGAACTTTTGTTCTTATGTCCATGCTTGCAGTAGTTTTTCTTACTACTGCGTTTGTAAAAAGATTGAATATACAAAACATATACTAGATATCAAAATCACTAAACATTTCATCTGACAATGTCATTTGTCGATGAAACGATACGAATATAGTCATGAAAACATGGTTCATAGTGTCATTAACAATCTCTTACTTTCCTCAGTAACACTTTGTAACGGTTTATACAGCTATAAAGCCAGTTTTAGATGTCAGTATAGAAGTATTAGCAATATTTGTTTTACAAAGGGTCTTATCATTGTAAGAAATTCGCAATTCTTACTCTACTTAACAGCAAACGTCTCATTTCATTTTTTGTAACGTTATTTGTATTTGCTATTTTGTTTTTACAGGAGATTCGTGCAGCACCGAAAGCTTTAACAGAGTGAGTACTATACCTTTTATCATGCAATACAATCTTCGACTACAGTTTTAACAGGTTTTTAGTGTTAATTCTTCTGAAAGTACGCACTGTATTCAGTGAAGATCAATTGTCAGTTGGGAAATAATTAATTCAAACACCTTGTTGTTCACTTACAATACAATACAATACAATACAATATTTATTTAGAGTCGGGGGCATAGGGAGTGGTCGCCCAGTCTCCCGAGCCAG
>JANSTQ010171094.1:1445-16219 GCA_026167885.1 Bergia puertoricense
TGTTGTGTTGTGTTGTGTTGTGTTGAGTTGTGCTGTGTTGTGTTGTTGTATTTTGTTGGGTTGGGTTGTGCTGTGCTGTGCTATGTTGTGTTGCGTTATGTTGAGTTGTGTTGTGTTACTGTTGTGTTGTGCTGTGTTGCGCTGCGTTGCGTTATGTTGTTTTTTGTTGGGCTGTGCTGTGCTGTGTTGTGTTGTGTTGTGTCGGATTGGGTTGGGTTGTGCTCTGTTGTGCTGTGCTTTGCTGTGCTTGTGTTGTGTTGTGTTGTGTTGTGTTGTGCTGTGTTGCGCTGCGTTGCGTTATGTTGAGTTGTGTTGTTTTTTGTTGGGCTGTGCTGTGCTGTGTTGTGTTGTGTCGGATTGGGTTGGGTTGTGCTCTGTTGTGCTGTGCTTTGCTGTGCTTGTGTTGTATTGTGTTGTGTTGTTGTATTTTGTTGGGTTGGGTTGTGCTGTGCTGTGTTGTGTTGCGTTATGTTGAGTTGTGTTGAGTTGTGTTGTGTTGTGTTATGCTGTGCTGGTGTTGTGTTGTGTGTTGTTTTATTATGAATTTACCAAGGTTTTATTGATTTATTGGTTTATCTCATTCAACCAATTGACATCAAAATATAAAAGTTTGACAAACTTCAAACCACTGTCACTTGCGCTTGTGAAAATGCATTGCGTCAATGCGTATCGTATATCGGCAAAAAAGGTTATAGGGCCAATCAGATGGACAGATTTGCAATAGAACACGATAAATGTACACCAAATATATATACAAGTATTGTTTATGTAAGGAACCTCTTAATACTGAAGATTAATATATAAGTGAGAGTCTTGTTTTATATATATAAGGGACCTTAAGTATCATATAGGTAAGGGACCTTAAGTGTTTTAAATATAAAGGACCTTAAGTATTGTCAGTATGTAAGGGACCTTGAGTATTATATATGTAGGGGACCTTAAGCTGCCTAGGCGGCTTTTCGACAACAGCTGTCTGCCCACGGTAAAATAGACTTTTATGTAATTTTCCTTTGTGTATCATCAACTGCAATCATTTTGTTGCATTTTTTCCCTTTCTGTGAATTTTGGCCTCTCCGCAGACTATTATTCTCCGTCACTGCGAGAGTTCTCTCCCTCGGAGAAACTAGTTTCTCTCGCAGTGAAGGAGAATAATAGGCTGCGGGGAGGCTATGTGAATTGTGCCAATAGAACAAACTACACAACCCAGCCATCAAGCCGATTTAATAACAGGACAATTCGTATTTTCATAATCACCTTCTCTATAAAACCCGAAATATATGCTACTCACGTTGTACTTTTGAACTCGACAGTGGACAGGTGGTCATTTTGATATGTGTTATCGTTCATTTTATTGTGTTCATTATTAAATCTTTTGTTTTGTGCCGCTAATTTTTCGTTGCTTAGAGAACGTAAACGGATACAAATTTGTCGGCCGTTATTGGTTCGGCATTACAATCAGGGACTTCAAATTGTTCCGTTCGCACTCCTTAATTCAAACAAAAAGCAGAAAAGAATAAATGATAAGGATCGGCCATAATTGATGGCTTAGATTGGGGCTGAGAAGAAAATATTTTACCCTCTTAAAAATCTTTGATCCCACCTGGTTTTGAAATTTTTCTCAGTAAAACAACTGTTTAGAAACTAATCAATGTGTGAAACTGGCCGAAAGTTTTTGCTACCTAACTGGTTTGTCTCCAACCCCAACCGTGGCCAAATATATATTGACCGACCCCTAAACAAATGAAAAGAGGAAAACTAAAAGATGGTCAGTTTCAGAAAACGTCTGAACCAGAGCCTAACGAGATGCATGAATATAAACCAACAAAACCCTAAACCTTTTCAAGAAGTTGCTAAGAAAATGCGTTTATATCATGACTAAAACTCACTTTGGTTGTTCTGAAGACTAGAAATTTCTAGTGTTAGTTATTTCTCGAAATTCAGTAGTTGTGATATCAATGTTAATAAAAATTCAAAACAACAAGCAACTTTAAATACAGGCAATTCGTACATAGCTATTTCGAAATAGCACAAAAGGTAATGCCAAACCTCAAAGAGATTATGGGAGCTTATGGTCACAAGTAGCTTTGTTCATGAAATCCCTCAGCCGTATAGCAATAATCTCTGCTGGCGTGCAATTTGGTCTTCGATTGTTTTTGAGAAATACAAAATTGTGGAAGCGAACGTAGAATCAGTGGGAAAAAAGCCCCGACAGGGTTGAGTTTCAACTTAAAGCCTCTGCATTTTAACTACAGAAATATTTTGCACCAACCCTACACCTCTGTACCCGAGCGTCAGGGACCCCCAAGCGATTTTATTATGAATGACTTGATAAAGTTTAGAGCAATACCTGACTGGATGTTGGAATGAGTTCAAGATACTTGGCCCTGATGAATTATGGTTCCCAGGTCTGGAGTATGGCTGTGGAGAAAAACAATTATATTTAAAATAACCCTTCCAGAAACAGACTTTTATCAGATTCTAAGTGCTACTCAGAATGCCGATAATAAAATAATGTGTTGGGTAATGAAAGTAAAGGTAAAATTTCAGGGAAATTTTGAAATTCTGCCAATCGTTTATGAGTAAGTGTAGAAAGTGAGCTAGACAATTTATCAACTGCATGCTTAAAATCGGTTTTGTTAACTGAAACTTGGGCCTGTTGGATATATCAAACTCTATATGTTTTGTTTGCACACATGCAAACGTTTTAAAAACAAAGTTAAACAACTCAAACTTGGGTTGCAAAAGTAGTAACCATACTTCATCTAACGTCGACAAACCGATTTGTCTCGTTGTTTAGTAAAGTTAGCACTAACATGAAAATATTGCCTAAAATACGACAAACATTACATTTTTTTCTCTCATTCGGGGACAAATTTCGAACAAAGATTTCGGACACTTTTCGGGCACTTAACAAATTAACGACGATTCTGTTTTCGGACCCGATTTCTGTCCGAAATTAACATAGTACGGAATGTCTTCTAAGTAATATTAGTTTATTACACTTTATTTTTATACCAATCAGATGATTTTGATCGAGGTCCAATTTTCTTGAAAAAAAAACGGTGTAAAATTCTTCTTAACTGAATTATTTGTCAGTACATCACAAAACATGCAGGTGGTCCTAAGCAAAAACTTCAAATCGAGGTCAAATTCCAAGTTCTCACGCATTTGTTGTATTTCTATCCTTCTCATAGCTGTTGTTCATAGTCACTGGGGCGTATTATGAAAGTGGTCTATAGCCACATGAACCTAAAACTGTACCATATTGTTCCTTTAACCGGTTTAAATTTTGGCAAATTTGAGCCTCAGTGTTCTTATAGAGACTGTTTTTATAAAAAAAAAACTGCCAGGTTTAAGTTTTATCTAGGGCTCGGGTTCAATGGCAGCTTAACTGAATGCAGTAACTAGTTGTTTCATTGAGACAAGAAAAACGAGTTACACGTCCTGTAGTAAACAAAAGTTATACAAAACTTCCAGTCTCTCCGTACAACCCATCAAAAGCCTATAAGTTGGATACCTCAAAATTATCAAATAATATTTTTCCCAAGATTTATTTTCATATGGCAGCTGGGTCTTAGCGAGAGTTAAAACTAACAGTTTTTGAAACTTCCGTGTTTGCAAGCGCTTATTTTCGAACTCATCACTGCTAAAGTCTGAACTCGATCGCATTCTATAACTGAAGCCGTTAAACTCAACTGCAAAAATTCGTCTAAAGGCCCGTTTACGCTAGCAACTTTTGTCGCGATTCCCACTGCAATTTTTCTCGCTGTCAAGTTGCATCAAGTTTCGAGAATGCTGAAAACATTGCAATTTTTCTCACCTCTATTGTAATTTGCAAAGCAAGGGCAAGAAAAATTGCAATGGAAATCGCGATAAAAATTGCATAGAAAATTGCTAGTGTAAACGAATTTTTGTAGTTGAGTTTAACGGATTGCAAAATACGGAAGTTTCAAAAACTGCGTTTTAGTGTAGACAAAAAAAAACTCTTTTAAACGGAACTTTGCGAAACGCTCTTTAGCGGATAAATTTGAAAACGCGGGCTTTGCATTTCAGTATGGATGGAAAACAAATTGAAAATGGAACTTTTCCAAAACGCTAATGTCACAATAAAACATTTTGTTTTTATTAGTTTATTTTATTTATTTTTTAATCACAGGAAACATTTTATTTTCCAGTGTGAACGGATATCTTTTGTTGCGTTTACAGTGTAACAACACAGTTTCCAAATTTATCCTGCGCTCAAAGGGCTCTTTCACGGCTTTTCGCATGCTTAGAGATTTATTGACAAGAAACCTGTTTCAAGCTAAAATATCTCTAAACAGTCACTGTTCAGAAACCAATCTGAGTTTTTCAAGAGGTAAATGCTACGGATGGTCTGTTTTGGAAGGTGATTAAGTTGGATTATAATTGTCACTTCTTATGTTCCGGGCCGGGACACAATGTAATAAATTGTTTTAAAATGCGTAAAACCATGCCAGAAGTGATCGATTACCGCTTTTCAGTGGATTAAGACGTTTTCTTTTGAAATTATTTTGATAAATAACGTAAAAATTAAACTTCTGAAAAAACGAAAACCCACTGATTCAGCCATGAAAGAACCCCTTTAAAATAACTTGGACAAGTTGGGTGATTAAATTGTCGGGCTAAAGGCAACATTTCTACGAAATTGAGTCTTCAGCTCTGGTTTTAGTTTTGACAGCAGAGTTTAGTTTAGTTTAACGGCTTCAATTAAATCATACAACTGAACTAAATTCGGATCGTAACACAGCGTCTGAAACTGACAATGTTAGATTTTTGTATTGATTTGCTTTGACACAATGATTTTCCTCTCCTTTTCTATTCGACCTCAGTCACTCAGTTTATGATCTCAATAAACCAAAATCATAGTGATTTTTGATACTTCGTACAATTATTTCAAGGGCTAGATTGACGTATTTTTAATACCTCCCATTTTGAAAAAGCAAAACATCACCGAACACTTTTGTGCTTACGGTTAAATATAAAATGAATTATGTGGGGCAAAATTTATCCACAAGAAAGCCGAAGCGCATTCAAGGGTGGTTCAATCCCCTTAAACCTGCGAAAAACATGTAGATTATGAAGAAAGTGGTAGCAAATTTGTTACAAAATGTAATTATCGAACCTTCTTTAGACCTTCCGGACCCGCCCTTAACTAAAATCCTTGATCCGTCCCAAGATAAGAAACTGTTAAATATTCCAAGTTTCAAAATGACTTCAACCAACCATTAACAACTCTTTTGTATCTCTGTCATCGTGAAATACCATTTAATCTTTAAAGTGCCACTTTGGTAATTGATGTGGTTATTAAAATGAATAAATTAAAAACATAGCCACGGGTCCAACAATTGAAATTTTCCTTTTACAATCTTTTACAAATGTACCGGAACTGAGAGTTTCTGCAGCAATATTTCCTTAATTTTCAAAATACAACAGCAACAAACGACTATACAATAATTTAGTAACTAGCCGGTTTGACTGTATTTTTAAGATTTTGTATAAGGGACCCAATTTTTTCAGTTTAATTAAAATTTTTGAAACGGAATACAACCAAAATAATAGGAAGACTCTCCTGCATTAAAAATCTAGAGAGGCCTAAAATCGTTTGCTTTTGTACAGCGATCGACATTGAAACTTCAATTTTGGAATCAGCAATCGCAAAAAACCCTAACAGTAAAAACTGCAAGTGAGTGAAGTTTGGTTGAGTATCTTTGGTTGATTTTAACAACGCGTTCTTGTATAAATGGTTCATATATATGAAGAACTGCAACTCTAACTAAAAGAGAAGTTTGTTAAGGACGTTTATTGGACTTTTTATTTCAGTGCTGAAAGTACAGACCAAAAAACGATTGCAGGTTATTTGTGAATGGCCTTATAGGTCTCAAACCACCAGCTTTTTTTTACACTTCCTGCTAATCCATCGTTTTGAAACAATCAATAGAATCATCTTCTGAAAAAAATTTACAGGTCTTTCTTTGAGAAAAAAAATGAGTTTTTTAAAACCAGGGGCGGTTACGAGAGAGTCGTTCAGTGCTTGAATGATGCAATCCTCGTCATCAGAATTACATTTGAGCCTTTATTGATCCTTTCTCCCGTTTTCCTTCAGCATCGAACGATCCAGTTTATGAGAGTGTTAAATATATAGTCCAGTGAACTGACTCTTGCAAATCCGCTTGATTGAGAAAATCTTTTTATTATAGAAATATTTTCAAGCTCTAACTTGTTCATATGGCAACACATTTTTCCTTGTTCGTTAACTGTATTTTTGCCTTTGTTGTAGGAAATCCCTTGTCAACAGAGCCTTGAGCGGAAAGGCTCATCAAAAAGATTCCGCAAGACAATTAGATGAACAGAAACCATCAATGCCTTTCTATATCGCCAAAGAAAACTTCAAAATGTTATGTTCAACTTTGAACATATTTTAACCGTCTCATAAAAGCTAACCTATAGGCCATTCATTTTGTATTTCTCTGAAACTGCAGGCAAGGAAACACCTTTTGTATAATTTTTAAGCAGGAATACAGTTCCGTGGCCATGCAATGGCTTCATTAGTTTTCAATAAAACCTTTAGTACCTACAGCGAAAACCTGTTATCTAATTTATTGCCTTCCCCAATAAGAATTCTTTCTTAAAAGCAACGAAGGATAGGATATGTTGTCCATTAAGAAACTAAAACTAACAGCGTTACTGATAACAGGAAAACTGTCAGTTTCCCTCGTTGCGCTTTTAAGAAAAATAAAATCAAGTGTACAGAACTCAGAAGCGCTTTGGCTGGTAGGTACATGAAATACGTAAGTTCCATCTTTTTATGGAACAACTTCAGTTACCAAACGATTCACCAGAGATCTTTTAAAGCGATTTTGAGGGACAACTCTCTAACAAATTTAGAGTCACTTTCCAGCTTTATACCATTTAACTTTTTCAGTATGGTTTCCGAATTCAAGAATTAAAGACGAATTTTTCGGCTTGCAGACTTAGTACATGTACTTGGACTTATATAACTTCAAATAAGGCAGCGGAGCAACAAAGAAGAACTAAAAATGAACTTGAAACATTTTCTTTGAAAGCATTTTATTCATTTATGTCTCGCTGTTGAGTTCCAGTTAAATTGCCTTTTTTTAAACACGCTTCTCTTATAAGAGTACAAGAACAAACTTTTCAAATACGAGCCAGTCATGAATTACGACCGTCAAACTTGCCACATTTTATGAACGAAACAAGAGTACGAGAACCATGAAGCCTTTCTGTATAATTATAACATACTTATTGTGCAATAAAATAAGGCCGATTCAAAAATAACTGAAATGGATTGAAAAGAACAATGAGTTTAGGCTAAACTAAGTTATTTGGTAACACGAAGAAAGAAACCCATCAAAAACTTAAAATGCTTCGGGGGTTTTCAAAATGCATTTTTAACCCGCTATATATTCTGGCCAATTCCATTCATAACCACCATTCAACGATAGCAAACTTCTTCTGATTCTGATCAAGAGCAGCACCTCAGATCCTGACAAACCTTTCAGAATTATGTTCTCTCACAGCATGCGGCATGTTTCAATTTTTAAAATACAGGTATAATCAACCAACCTTAAAACGTGGATACTGCCTTCGCCTGTTTTCCGGCGCTTCGACCCATGGTCGCCAAATCCCCACACTGCAAAACGGGAAAAAAGTCTTATGAGTTATGAAGTCCTGCGCTGATAAAACAAGAGCGTGTGAATCTTTAGAAAGCTAAGCGAGTGCACAAAAGACTGAATGTGACACAATCATCACCTTGTATTATTATTTTGGTGCGCGACATCGGAAAGACTTGTAAATTACACTGAAATTGAAAAGTGAAATGTGCATGTCAACACTTTAATGGGTTTCAGAAATCCTCTTGTTTTAATAGTTCTGGGAATTTATAAAATGTTGTGTCTCGCAGATGTTCGGGAAATATCTTTCAGCGCAGTGTTCAATTCACACTGTTCGTGTCTTTCGCTTTGTTTACACAGTAACACTAACAGAAAGTATTTTGCTTCGATGCTTCCTCACGAAACTCTTTACAAAAGCAAACCCCAAATTCCCACAAATTCAATTACCTGCTAGCTTGACTGTCGCCAATTTGCTCTCCCTCATATTGATTTTCTTTCATTTGTGGTTTTGCTTTTCTCTGTTCTTTCTGTGAAAAGAAACGCCTTTCTCTCATATTAAAGAATTAATGAAGCAAAGGTTAGTCACGAAAACAGTTGATGGGATGAAACTTGCTCATATGCCTGACTGACCTCTGTTTCAGACTCCATAGTCTTTCGCGATCTCTCGTGCGTCTGGAAAGACAAGATTATCTTTCTGGTTTAGATCGTTTTCTTTTACTCCAGCCGCATCTAAAGTTGTGTCTTTCAAAGCGATCGATGTTCACTAGAATCCGATGTAATATATTTTAGTTGAGTTGAGTTATCAAGTCAACTGTGTAAGGTGAATCGCGGTTTCTGATCGTAGACGAAGATACTAGACAGTCGAATGAAACTTTGTACTCTGTGCCGGAACGCGGTAGGGTCAACTCTTTGACAAAATGTTTCAGATGCGTCTGAAATAGTCTAGACCAACAGATATACTTATCAGAAGGTCGAGGGATTCACACCTTTGGAAATCTATCGACCAATCATTCTTTTCGGGCTCTTATTGTATGTTCATCAATAGGTTTGAATCTCCAAAGATTTCGTATCCAACGCGCAAATATAGCTTTAATCACAACAATACATAGATGCTTCTAATGGTCTGGGCTTAATAGAAAGCAAACTTTTTTCGACATATTGTCTTTCAACTCTTTTATTCTCGTGCCACAGTAAAAATATTAAAAATTACACTGAATTGTTAATCAGTTTGGGACAAAGAACACATTACACATCCGCTTTTCTTCGTAATGTTCGAGTCACGCAAGTTCATTCCTGACTCACACTCCTTGAAATACCACCAGAAGTGTCCTGTGACCCATTTAACAATAACATATTTCATTACTTAGCCTTTTAAAACCTTTACATTTTTAACGTCCACGGGCAAATTTTAAACTACAATTTCGCGCACTTCTGGCGTCCCATCAGATGTGTTTGTACTTCACCTGCGTTCTTATTGGTTGAAAGACAATAGCCCGTCAAGTAAGGTGTTGGCCATTATTTTCTCTTTCCCAGAGCCCACGGTCGTTACAAATGTTATGAATTTTCCTGTAGGATCATGCGCAGTGCGTGGTGACGTTCAAATGGTACTTTTGAAAAATATTTATAGAGAAAATATTGGATATCTTAATCGAGATGTAATTCCCACAGCATCTACTGACAAACTAGATGGTAAGCCATTTTTTGTAGTTTAAACATGAAATCAGTCCCTCATATTTTCCAAAAAAATGATCGCACTGCTTTGTTCTCAAACCATAAAAGTCCAAATGCTTGTGGCTCACTAAAACAGTAAAAGTAACACTGTGCTCGCAAAGATATCTAAGGCGAGAAAACTTTCCCCTCACAAGTATTTTTCTTCCCCAAGAATTGATGTACTTTGTGTTTTTATTTAATTTTAGGAACTCCACTTTTGTGATCTTCAAACACAAGGTGTCAATTAGATTGTTATGTAACTATTAAGGAGATCCTTGTACTCCAATAGAAAATGCCCGTTGCTACGGGAACAAAGACATAGATCGAAGGCATGATCGTTAGGGGCCTCACCAAAACTAACTTTCCTTTTATTTAGAATTTCTATACAAAGTGTATTGAAGAACTAATTATTGAGCACAAAAGTGTCTATCCCAATAGAAATTCCTGTCAACGAAGTACTTTTGAGAACTATTGAACCAGTGGAGGCAGTTATCATGAAAGTATACAAAATGTATGTTACATTTTCTTATACATCAACATTTCGATATACACAAAGGGTTTTGGAGAAGAGAATGTTTGACTGATAGTTTTTTAAGTGTGTATACAAATTGATTATTTATTTTATGATAACAGAAAAAAAGTCCTTTAGCTTTTTGAAAGGCACATAAATTTACACTAGCAATTTTCCATTGCAGTTTTTCTGACACTTGCTTTACAACTTAAAATAGCACATGTAAACCACCAGCAATTTCAGTGAATTTGAGTGCGAGAAAAAATGCAATGTTTCAATCATTCTCAGAACTTGATACAACTTGGATTATGAAAAGATAGAAAATACATACTACTGTTCATACTACAGATTTTATTTGTTAGAACTAAAACTGTTCTCATTAAGCTGTAGAGCAAGAAAATATTCATTGTGAGACTTGATTGTGAAAGTATGGCATTTGAAAATTACATGGTGCTTATCAAAACCTCAGGAAACATATTCAGTTTTTTATTTCAAATTTAATCTACACTCTCAAGTAAACAGTATTTAAATTAAAAAGGAAATTTGAAAACTTAAAACATTATTTATGTTCTTTTATTTTTGAAGCAGAAAGTGAAAAGAGCAACCTAATACCCTCTAATTATTTTCAACATGAAAGTATGTACCAGTTCTGGGTGAAGGTGAAGCTATTGTTTTACATCAGTGATCAATACCTTGGACCACATTTCAAAACATAAACAAAGACTATGATTGTTTGCTAGTGTCAACTGAAGCAAGTTGTTTCCTAATAATTGCCATGCACATCACCCATTTTTCTGTTTTTCTGTTTCATTTTTATTTCCAAAAGAGTTGTCATTTGTTTGCCTTGTAATTTTTTTAATTTTAGTTTTGAATTGAAGCTGAAGGCATGATTGTCACCAAGGAGTCTTTAGCCTTGCCAAAACTAAATTTTGCTTTCATTTATCAATTCTATACAAAAGGTAATAATAGGTAATTACTTGGTACAAAATTTTCTAGTATCAAACAGTATGAAACACCTTGGAAAAGATCAAGTGTCTGTTTGCCTTTTAATATTTTTTAATTTAAGTACTGAATTCAATGTGCCAGTTACTGGTAGATGATTGTCCCTTAACATACAAAGGATATTCAAGAACTAATTATTTAGTACAAAACTTTTTAACCCAACAGAAAATGTATGAAACAGCATGAAACAACAAAAGAGCCAATGTCTGTTTGTCATTTAACTTTTTTCATTTATGTATTGAATTGAAGGTGTCAATTAGATTTATTGTCCCATAACATTAAGGCACCCGGGACTGTAACTTTGCAATAGAAAATTCCCGGTTGCTACAGAAATGAAGACAGAGATCAAAGGCATGAATTTCAGGTGTCCTCGGCACCATAATTAAATTTTGCTTCTATTTACAAATTCTTTACAAATGTTATAATTCAAGAACTAATTATTTAGCAGAAAATTTTCTAACCCTACAGAGAGTGTGAGTATGAAACAGTGTGAAACACTAAAAGAGTCAAAGTCTGTTTCCCCATCCGCATTGTAATTTTTTAATTTTAGAATTGAGTTCAAGGTGTCAATCAGATTATTGTCCCATAACATTGAGGCACCTGGGACTGTAACACTGCAGTAGAAAATTCCCAGTTGCTACAGAAATGAAGACAGAGATCTAAGACATGGTTGTCAGGTGTCCTTGTTTTTGCCAAAACTAAGTTTGCTTCTGTTTACAAATTCTATACAAAAGATATTCAAGAACTAATTATTTAGTACAAAACCTTTTAACCCAATAGAAAATGTGAGAATATGAAACAGCATGAAACAACAAAAGAGCCAATGTCTGTTTGTCATTTAGCTTTTTTAATTTACATATTGAATTCAAGGTGTCAATTAGATTTATTGGCCCATAACATTGAGGCACCAGGGACTGTAACACTGCAGTAGAAAATTCCCGGTTGCTACAGAAATGAAGACAGAGATCAAAGGCATGACTGTCAGGTGTCCTTGTTTTTGCCAAAACTAAGTTTGCTTCTGTTTACAAATCTTATACAAAAGATATTCAAGAACTGATAATTTATTATTTAGTATAAAATTTTCTAGCCAGACAGAGAGTGTGAAAGTGTGAAACAGTATGAAATATGTGAAGAGTCAATGCCTGTTTGCCATTAAATTTTTTTAATACTTTTATTTTAGTATTGAATTCAAGGTGTCAATTAGAAGACTGTACCTTGACATTAAAGCACCTGGGACTACAACACTGTAACAGAAAATTCTTGGTTGTTACAGGAATGAAGATAGGGATAATACGCATAACTCCTTGGGCTTGCCAAAACTAAGTTCACTTCTGTTTACAACTTCTATATGAAGAATATTCAAGAATTAATTGTTTAGTACAAAATACTCTAACCCAATAGAGATACTTGTAAATGGAATACTTTTAAGAACTTAATAAAGCTAGGTAACATGGAATTAGCCCCAAATGTGACAAATGACATGTTGCTAAATTCTCCTAAACTGTATCCATACTTTCCTTTTAAATAGTTTAGGAGAATTTTGCTTTTCATATTTGATAGCTTGCTGTGTGTGATGAATTTATTTATTCTCATAATCAAGCAACTTATTTTGTATTGATATTGTAAGGAGAAAATAGATGTTGAAAAACTGGCTAGGGCTGAAAGGGTTAAGCCTGTAGGAGTGTTATAGCTCAGATGCAACTTTTTCAAAATTTACAGCCACTGTTTGATAGATAATTGAAGAGCTTGATGCACAAATAGGGCCCTGTAAGGGGTAAATTCAGACAAGCAACATGGCCTTGAAATAGCGACACGAGAGCCATGAACTAGTAAAAAACGATGAGCTGCTCTAATGAAATAATGACAGCAATACACAGCATCCTGAATCTGTGACACACTCAGTCTTGAAATGTAGACAGGCGGCATGGGACCTCTCTCCCCCCCCTCTTACAGAGCCTCACGAATGGTCGAAGCGATAGTTTCAGGAGATATCTTAAAATAATGGGAAATTTCCTGTTTTTTCTTACAGCTACTTTGTCTCTTAGGATAACCTTACATAGTAACAAAATAAGGTCACTTTTTTTCTAAGTGCAAAAAGAGAAGTGTTTTTACTGCCCCACAGATATTTTACATGTAGGTTTTACTCACCATTTTGGAATGAGGTTCTTTGATTGTCAAAAGTAAAGTCATTTGGTAATGTTTGAGAGGGAACTCAATTCTGGAAAGTCCTTGAATTTTGAAAACATAAATTCCAGGCCTGGAAAGTCCTCGAAAGTCATTGGATGTACTTGAAAATCCTTGAATTGCACGATGCATCACCGGCAAATAATTGTTACAAATGGTTTAAAACTTTGATATGAAAATTAACAAATGCTCAGACTTGAAAATACACAAACTCAACCCCTAAAACAAATTTGTGTCTTACAGGATTTGTGATTGGTTGTAAGTTTTGACCAATCTGCGATCAGGTTAAGTATCCAGTATTTTTCCAAGTGGCATGTATTTGCTAGTGAAGACACTGATGGTCAATGATTAAACTTGCAGTGATAGTTGCTAGATGCAGAATAACTGGCTTTGTTTGATGATTACAGCAAAATATGGAAAATTTTCAAGTTTAAATTGCTGCACAAGGTCCTTGAATTTGTTGGAAAAGGTCCTTGAAAGTCCTTGAAAAGTCCTTGATTTTCATGTTCAGTTAGCAATGGGATATATAAAGATATCATGTGTGATGCCGTTTTGATGGGAGAACTCCAGCTACTGCAGAATAAGACTGCTAAGATAATTTTAGATAGACCTTTGTACTCCTCAGCAACCGACGTGCTGTCAGTGCTGAAGTGGCTCAATTTAGAACGTCGCAGGCCTTACCATCGCTGTACTTAAATTTACAAGTGTGTTAATGGTCTCGCAGAACATTCTTTAGATATTGTTAGACGTAGTGAGATTCATTGTTGCAACACTCGAAATACATGTAAGAACACATTAACGCTACCTAAGGTTAAACATAACTGGGGAAAATAACGCACCAACTACCAAGCTACCAAGGACTGGAATAACCTAGTCATTGAAATAAGGAATGCCCCCACATTAGCAGCTTTTAAGAGAAATTTATTTTCTAAATTTTTAACTTAGACTTTTTTTCTTTCTATTTTATCTTATAAATAAACACCTAGTTTTAACTTAGTCTCTATTCTTTATCAATATTTTATCCAAATAGATTTACTGTATGTATTAGTCTTTATTTGTAGGACCTTTGTGAAAATCACCTTAGTGACAAAGCTTCCTCATAAAAGATAATTATTATTTTGTGTCATCTATGCAACCTAGTCTAACAATCAGTTTTTGTATAATTTTATTAATAATATTAATTATAATTGAAGGAATAAATTAAAGGTAAAAATACTTACAATGAAAACTATAATACAATTATTGTGTTTCGCCATTGATATTTCAAAGAAAATGTTAAAACAAAATTCTCATGGTAAGTGTATTCCACTCCGACTATGGCACTGTTCCTCCCACATCCTCTCATTTTTCTCCCTTTTTCCCCCCTTCTTCAAAACCCTGGGTTTCTAAAGATGGCAGCAGTTGCTTGTTAATTCATAACAGTTTTATTACAGGGAACAGGAGCTTCAGTTTTGAGTGAAGATGACGTAAGAGGCCTGGAAGAAAACACCAACTGTGAGTAAGCATTCAAGTGGTTATTCTTGCTCCCTCAGTATTAACAGCTTTTCTCAATGACTAGCATAGTTCACAGATGCCCCTAGGCTTTTAGAAATGTTTAGAAGTGATTAGAAGTGTCTAGGACTGTCTAGAGGTGTCCTGAGGCTTTTAGAAATGTTTAGAAGTGATTAGAAGTGTCTAGGACTGTCTAGAGGTGTCCTGAGGCTTTTAGAAATGTT
>JANSTQ010171095.1:0-20075 GCA_026167885.1 Bergia puertoricense
TCTTTATGAGACGTGGATAGGTTTGGAAACTGTATTCTGTTATAGTTCAAAGTCAAAATAGGGGTATCGCTTCTTTAAAAGCACGGAAACGAACTACATTTTCGTTTTTGGTGACACAGGTGGTGAAACAATGTTTAAGAGATTAGCAGAAAAAAATAAACGCCCTTCTCTAGTCAACGCCTCTTATCTAATTAACCCCCCCCCCCAAAAAAAAAAGTGTGAAAACCCAATAAACACCCCGGGGAGTTCATTAGATCATCCAAGGAGTAAGAATAAACCGGATGCGTATTCCTCGTCGTAGAAAATCAATTTAAAGTTTGCCCTAATCCCAGGTTAAACTTAACTCAATTTCGAACAACCGGGCTCCAGCATCTGAGAAAAGAAATCCATATAGCAACTAAACAAACGAGATAGTGTTTGATCTTTTTATTTTTTTTCCGTAACTATAACTACAAAGAGTTTTCTTTAAAGGAATTCTCCAGACAATATGTGCACTCAATTTTTGATCTTTATTTTAATTAAATTTTGACGTACCAACTTTTAGTTTTGTACGATTTAAGGTAATCATCTTAAATAAAAAATCTGACAAAAGCAAGTAAAGCGTTTGAACGAGTCACAGGGAAATTTACCCTTCTAATGGTAAAGTTCTCTTTATTTACACATCGAAAAAAATTATCGTCTAATTTATTTTTAATTTAGGTTAAACTGGCACGTTTAGGAATTGGTCGTATTCAAGCTCTCTTAAAAGAAGACGCAACAGCTGCGTCTGTAAACCAATATTTCTCAACCTTCAAATTACTGACCACTCTTACTCACGACTTCGCTAACTTTATGCCATGGAATGGATCAACAGATTTTATGGGAGGGGGGTGAGGTTAGACCATTCAATCTTGGGGGTCGAGGGAAGAATGATACGCCTATATGATCTTTCCCCCGGTAAACTCTCTTTTTCTGCATAACATCGACTTGTACAAGTTGTTTGATCGGGTTCTTTTTTCTTGGCTCGTCTAAATTTCTTTCAAAGTTTTTCCACTACCCCCCCCCCCCCCACAAAATCAAATGGTCGGCTTACAACAGCTAAATGCAGGAGTTACGTGTACACAGAGAGAACAGGACGTTATTTATCAAAAGCTAGGAATTCCTAGCTACATGTCTCAATGTTATCCTCGAAAATAACCTACGAACGTTTCAATTGAACGAATGTAAATGAATGGATTTTTAGTTCCTAACAATGAAGAGCGAGTGTCAGACACTGCTCGGATTCGACGCCACGTGTCTCCAATTACATATTTACCCAACTCTCAAATGGAAGCGCCGACTGAATTATGTTAAGACTGAAAATATGTCAGTTTCTATTATAAGGAAAGGTCTGCCAACAGCCGTATAATTTATTTCTCTCTTCCGGTCCCGATGCTATTCTGCAGCAACATTCTACGACCTCTTTTGGTATATGTACATCTCTATATTGCGTTATAGTCACGCTATACTTCAGTGTCCTTCTGCATCTGTAACGCGTCCATCTGTTCAAGTATAAAAGTCACGGTTTGTTGTCGAAGGCTGCTCAGGTGACCTTGCAATAGCTCCAGTTTCTGGTTGGACTCGGCCAGTTGCGCTGCCAACCTCTGGTTGTCATACAGCAACGTGTCTCTCGCCTGGAGAAGGAAACAAACAACTTTCTTGGTTGGTGCTACAGTAATACTCTATAGTGAGACTGTCATTCTAATCTTGTTCAATAATACTTCATTGCCTATTGCGTTGTTTCTAGTTTTATCAGGTTTCAAATCAGTTTCAACTACTGTAAAGAACAGTTAGTTCAACTCTGAACAGGCACTGTATAAAAACGTTGTTATTAAATTGTTATTATTACATTTTTTTTTATGATAATCGTTATCACAAACTGCTTGTCTCGCCAATGGTGTTAATAAAACTGTCTTGAGTAATGTAAGAAAAGTAAGTAATGTTTAGACAAATCAAACTCAAATCGTTTTAAAAACATCGTATTGTATTGTATCCTAGTGCATCGTTTTGTATTGTATTGTATTGTATTGCATTGTATTGTATTGCATTGTATTGTTTTGCATTGTATTGTTTTGCATTGTATTGTATTGTATTGTATTGTATTGTACTGTATTATTTTGCATTGTATTGTATTGTTTTGCATTGTATTGCATTGTACTGTATTGTGTGGTGTGGTGTGGTGTGGTGGCGTCGTTGTGTTGTGTTGTGTTGTGTTGTGTTGTGTTGTGTGGTTGTGGTTGTGTTGTACTGTATTGTAATATATTATCACAGGTAGGGTGATGGTGTTCTCCAAGATTACTGACCTCTTCCGCTTTCAGTAGCCTGTCGTAAAACTCTGCAGGAACAGTCACACACTCGGACTCGCCATTCAACGGACTTGATGATTCTGTTGCGAGCTTCTTCTTGTTCTTCCACTTGTTCCTTCGAACCTCGGCCTTATGAGTGGCTTTGTCTATCGCTGGAACAAATCACAAGATACATTCAATGATAGCGCTAATAGTTTCTCGTCCGGACTATAAAGCTTGCGTCTTTTTAATCGTTTTTTTTTTGCAACACAAACTAGAAACTAAATCGCAGTTAAGCAAGTTTTTCTCGCCACTCCCCCAAAACCAACACTGTATAGATGTGTTTAACCCCTAGTCTTTGTCAAAAGAAAGTGGCTGCTTTTAAATACCTCTTAGCTTGTACCCTTTCAGTGAGACGCAAGACTAACAGCTCCACTTCCTTTGTCCGCGCTCAGCAAACGGTCACACAGAAGTTCATCACTCGTTTTCTGCTATTAAACAGCTCACTCTTTCGAAAATTAAATTACTTCCATCAAACTAAACCCCTCCAGCACAGTATCGCAACACCATTTTGAATAACTTATAATGAAATTAACTTTAAGAAGGGAGAATGTCCCCGGGATCAACTTCACCAAATCTTCTGTCCAATCTTCTCCTCACTCTGTAAGCCACATGCAAATTGTCTCCGTTACTCTCTGTGAATCAGTCAATAATTCCGCCTGTCTGTCTATCTGCCTGGCTGCCTATCTACTTGTCTGCCTGCCTGACTGCCAGTGTCTGTCCGTCCGTCCCTTTATCTACCTCTCTGTTCTTTTGTCTATCTGTTTTCCGCTTGTTTGCCTGCCTTTCTGCTTGTCTGCCTGCTGTCCAATCTTCTCACTCTGTAAGCCACATGCAAGTTGTCTCCGTTACTCTCTGTGGATCAGTCAATAAATCTACCTGTCTGCTGTCTATCTGTCTGTCTGTCTCTCATCTCTCTGTTTGTCAAGTGCTTTTTGTGTGTTCGGTCGATGCACTTAGAAATACTTGGGAATATTTGTACCCGAACCTACAAATCCAAAGTGGCTAGACTGACTGACCTACTGCATATACGATTATACACTTGAGATTTATAACATAATTAGGAATGCAATATTTCGTCTTTCTATTTCTCTTCAACAGTTCTCCTTTTAAAAAAAACATAAAAACTCGACAGATAACTTACTGCTAAAGCCGTTTGACGAATGTGGCAGCGGCGTTTTCTCTCTGCACTCTGTCACTACCTCTGCCTTGCAAGTCTTGTGACAGTTAATATGACAATCTGCAAACAAAAAGGGTACAAGCCGAGTTAGTGAAGTTCTCAGTCCTTTACAGTTACAGTTTCCACCGGCACCTCCAGATTAGAATCGTAACAAGGTTGAAACAAAAGCGAGGCTACTTCAATATCAAAGCAAGGCTAGTATTAAAGCGAGGCTAGTATTGACTAGTATGAACTCGCCTAATCCAATTCTGCAGTTCGTCTCAACATGGCATATACCGTGGATAACCGACTAAAATCCCAAAACAAGCGTTACCACACTTTCAGTCCAGTTATACTCTTACAATCTCACATAAAACAAAACAAAAAATGCACTACAATGATCGGTATTTTTTGAGCAACGAGATAATTGGAGAAGTTGCTTATGAAAACTTCACACTCTTTTTTTCAGTTACAGAACTAACCTTTGCATCTAAATCCCTGTTTGATGATACCCCAGAGCTGGAAAAAAGAATAAACACGTGAATCTCAGCCCAAGCGTGCAACAAACATATTTGAACATGAGGCACTAACGAGAATGCAGGCTGTTTTTGGCCAACAGAACAGAGAGGATAGTTCACGATTGAGCTACGGATACATGTGGGAGGGTGGTTTGCATGTCAAAGGCGTAATTAATCGGGTTGGTGCTTCTGTTTGAGAAACGACAACACACTCCATCTTCACGAGTGCTCTGCCACCTTTCCAAAACGCATCCACAAGCAGCAGTTATGCAAACAGTGCTCACAGCTTGAATCATTCCTTTTATAACGAAATTCTTCTGATTACGGCTCTCATGTCTCTTCCAAGATGAAGAGTTACTCAAGAAGTAAAATAAAAAGCGAGAGTAAACGTGTCATGTAGAGCTGACAACTGAAACGACTTACCATTCCCGCACAATGGTCGCAGAAGGTTGGAGTGAAGTATGTAGTCTCTTGGAAGTTATGCGAGAATTCTCGACTGAGTTCTTGGCAGTTTACTTTCATAAAATAGTTCTTCATTTCTTCTTTGCTAATTACTCCGTCGCTGTTAAAACAATGCAACAAAAAAGAGAATAAGAAAACAAGTTAAAGATAGACAAATGGAACATGTTCCATGTGTATGTGTGTGTGTGTACCGAGAGACTAGAACTACAAAGAGACAGGCGGTTAGACCGATTTGAAGTGAGATAAAAAATTAAGGCCAAAATGGTTTTGTTGCACGTACCAGTTGACATCAAGCACTCCAAAACTGTCCATGAACGGAAAGTTGCTTGCTATAGCATCAAATTCATTCACACTGATGCTACCATCTTTATCCTTGTCGTAAAACCTGAACACAGCCTGTGCAGAAGAACAATGTTTAGGACCATTCAACTTGAAATATCTGGCAGTTTAAACCAACTGCAGTAAAAACTCGCGTATCAGAACCAGTAAAACTGAGATGATGCTTTAAGCATCCAATATAATTTAAAACCTGTTTAGCCTGATATTGGTTTGAAAATACAGTTTCATGGTCTCCTGGTTAGGCTCAAAGTTAACCTGATATAGATTAGCGAATATTAGTTCAATGTTATTATCACTGTCTTTGTCTGTTATTATTCTGTCTCTGTTATATGTCACAGTCTCTGCAACTGTCTCAGTCATTGTTACTATCTCTGTCAGTGTCTAAGTGTCATGTTCATTGCATGTCACTGTCAATGTCACTGTCACAGTCTCTTCAACTGTCTGTCATTGTCATCATTTCTGTCACTGAGTGTCATGCTTACTGTGTCACTGTCCCTGACTCTATCTCTGTCACTGTCTCTGTCAGTCTCTTCACCTGTCTGTCATTGTCACCATCTCTGTCACTGAGTGTCACTGTCACTGTCTCTGTCAGTCTCTTCACCTGTCTGTCATTGTCATCATCTCTGTCACCGAGTGTCATGCTCACTGTGTCACTGTCCCTGACTCTATCTCTATCACTGTCTCTGTCACTATTACCAACTGTCACAGTCTGTCATTATTACTATTATTACTGTTGTTATTATTATTATTATTATCATCACTAGGGGCGTCGGGGTGGTGTAGTGGCAGAGCACTCGCCTCTCACCAATGCGACCCGGGTTCGATTCCCGGCTGGGGAAGTATGTGAGCTGGGTTTGTGGTTCTTCTCCGACGTCGGAGGTTTTCTCCCGGTACTCCGGTTTCCTCCCCCATCAAAAACCCCGAGTTACGCCAACGTCTGAGCAGTTTCAGGATTAGCTTTGCTATTTGAAACTTAATAATAAAGAAAGAAAGAAATTACGTTACACGTTCACCACTTTACTGTATACCTTTGCATTATTTCCTTTTCTTTTCTCGCTAAAAAGATTAATACCCTATACCAAGTATACCCGATAAATAAGAACACCTGTCCAGGGCGACCAAGGATCGTACTGTAATGTTCCACGTACATCAGTTATCCAAAGCAGTTTTTGATCAAGTATATTTTCCCCAATCAATCAATCGATCAATCATTCAACCAACCAATCAATCAATCAATCAATCAGTTAGTTAGTTAATCAATCAATCAATCAATCAATCAATCACGATGAAATTATAGCATAGAGCTTGTGCATAAGAAAAATTCCTAAAAGAATCACATGAGATTCGAATAGTAAAAAGATGAAAGCCTTGTAAAGTTTCAAAGATAAAGAAAGTTTCTAAAACTGTCATTCTGTATGGAGGCGGGCCCATTATTAGCTAAATTTGTACATGAAAAACCTAGAATAAAATGGGGAAAAATACCGGGGAAATGAACTGAAAACCAAACGTCCTACCTCAACCATTGCGCTCACGTGTCTCTCCATCACTCTTGGGTCAGGTCCAGGGTCCCCCCCGGCGGCCCAATCAGCGAAAAGGGTTCTGCTCGAGGCCATAGTGTCATTGCGTTTTAAACTGTTTAGATTCTGAGAAACAGAATAAATAAGTCAGTTTAGGAAAGTTCAAGTTGTAGCTTAGTATCTCTACGCATCAATAAAACTTCTGATTATAACCATGCAGTTTGAAATCAATGGTGATTTCTGCAATCTGATTGGTTCCCAACAGCAGTTTACACAATTAATTGCACTTTTCCGAGTCTGTCGTCGTACTGTTTTGAACAACCAATCACAAAGCAGAAAACGCTGAAACAGCCAATCACAACGCAGCATAAAGGGGTGCATAACGTGTGACATTAAAATGAAAATTTTGACAGGTCTGCTGCAAATTAGAGAAAAAATGGTTGACAAAGATTTAAATATCTTACAGTTTGATTTCAAAACGGATATGGTTAATTGGTAATTGAACTTCGTGTCGTGCAATTCAATTCTTTTGAAATCACGCGTATGATTTGAGACCAAACTGCACTCCACTCAGTTCAATTACCATCATTAAGCAGTTCATATTTTCTTTTCTCTGCTCGTACGTTATTCTGTTTCACATTCTTCTTTTGCGGAGAAATGAGACGGAAATGTGAAACGTAAAACTTACAGAACAACTTGCAGTACGTGGTTCTCGGGCAAGCGACAACTCGTAAAGTTCGTCCTCAGTAAATCGCGGCTGCAAGGAAACCTAGAGGATAAATTAACAAAAGAGAGTTAAACATTCATATTTAACGTGGACTGTCTAGTTTAAATTACAAACAGTGGGGTTTATAATTACCTTTTCCAATGTCATGACTCAAATAACTCTTAATTTATTATTTTTATTAATGAAATAATGTATTAAGGAAAACATTTTTATGATTCAACACTAAAATGTCCATGGTCCGTAAATTGTCAAGAGTCCACAAATCATACAATAAATTTAGGTCCGAAAAAAGTTTTTTACAATATTTAATCGTCCCTAAAAACAGAAAAATGAAATGCATAATAAGTAATACTGCCCACAGGCGGCATATCAAACTTCAGTTTTATTACCCAAATTTTAAAAATAAGTTATTGCATTATTAATACTCCAGTGTTAGCGAAGGCTAAAATGGAGGTACACTTTAAAGATCTTAAACAAAATCATATGCTATGATTTAAATAAAAAACAATCTGGACGTGAGTTAAAATCAAAGTGGGCGGGTTGATATATGCATGGCACTCAAAAAATACTTGTTTCAATTGAGATGGTATTTCAGTTATTTACCATCTTCTTAACTGAAGTACAACTTGTCTTTCTTCATGTTTTTAAAACGCTTTCCCTCTATAGCAATGGTATCAAGTGAAAAATTATAGCTTCTTTTTCTCAGTTCACCCATACCCTCACCATGTGTGCGTGTGAACAAATAGAAATTTACATCTCAAAACACTATACCGAAAATAAGAAAAGTCGAAAACTTTGCTCGAAAATTGAAAATGCAGCCAGTTGATTATTTATAGCATGTTTCTCATATTTAGAGCTTCGAAGGCCGAAAGAGGAAAATGTTTCCAAACACTCGTAATATTTAAAAATAAGTCAAACGCTGTTTTGTCGCAAGTAAGGTTTACGTGAGTTTTTCCACACTTTGTGTAAAACAACCACCGAGTTATTGACACTACGGATTTGAAAAGTTTGTCTGAACTTTTAGTTCAAAACGCACCTGTTTTGTGATGTGCGATAAACAATCTATATTACTCGAAAACTACCGAAGGCAAACGTCTGCTGTTCATCAGTTCATGAGTGGATTAAATACGCTAGCGACTTTAAATACTTTCACTCACCATAAAACAGGTAAAGATTGTATTACCAGTTCTTTCCAAACTATCGCAGATAGAAAGAACATCTCAACTACTGTACCTATAGTTTTTAAGGCAAGTACAAAAGTGATAATCGAATTTGACGAAGTCAGTCTTGAATTATGTCGTCGTTCGTACGGCAACAACAACAACATATTTATACCAAGCAAAACAAAGAAAAGTTACACCTTTCCAACTTTTGTAACCCTAAAACTTTATAACTACAAGTTAACAATAAAGAACGACTGGAAGAGCATAAAAAACAAACAAGAATGTTCATACCCTGAGCATGTTGATTAGGTCTGTGTCGGGTTGGACGGGCGGGCAAGCTTTCCTAACTACAAGTACTTTAGAGAAAATGGCGGCCATTCGCATCATCTTGTGTACATTGATTAGTCGACCACCAAAGAAATCTGGCAAAGCCGTGTGCAGAGCAATGAGATCTTTCATCTGGATACCTGACAATCACAAAACAAGCTTATCGTTAATATTATTATTCCTATATTTCTTAATCTGTTTAAAAATGAAGACTACAGGGCGACAGTTTCTACTGAGGAAAATAGTACTTAACGCTTCTCTGACGCACAAGACAAATCTGTTTTAGTTATTTATAGAGTGCGGGTTGAGTTCTTTACTAAGGAACGAAATTGGTATAAAGTACTGAAGACACACACTTTCTGTGAATGAATGAATGGAAACCGAAGGCCTCCTAAACCACCACAAGTGTCATTCGGCGTACCTTTCAACAATAGTAGAAAAGATATAGGATCTAGAAGCTGTATTTTAATCATATTAGGACGTGGTTGGAGTACCAAATATCAGACTCGATCGGCGGAACATTTATTGGTCGCCGAAGTTCAATACATCAATCAAATTATTTTGAGATTCAACGCTGAATCCGGAAACAAAGTAGTTACGCAGTTACTGTAGAAAAGAGAAAAAACCCGTCTCAGTTAGGAGTGAAGACGCTGAATATTTTTGAAGATTTCTGGTAGTTTGCACAATCTAGAAGTTCTTCAATGCCCGACCTAAAGAATAACAACACTCTGGCACACACTTAACAAGCTGTATGAACACTCAGTAACATGCTACTGCGTCGTCGTATAAATCTGATCTCAGCGGACAAGACAAAAAGACAGAAGACGCCACTTACGTTTGACGCAAAGTGTTCGTATAAATGGAACAAAACTGCACGTTCGCGTCTCAGCTTAGTGGCGTCATAGGTTAGTCGTGACTAATGATGGAGTTGGGTTTGGAGCTGTTCTTGTTTATGGCACGTTTTACCTTGGCCCTGAAACTGCTAGCACTGATGGATCAGTTCGCGTCAAACGTTTGTGCCTTCTTAGCTTATAGTCACCTTTAATTTTCTCTGTTGTCCATATAACAACTACTGATTATAGAATTGTCAGACAGATAGATGGACGGAATATTTTTATTTTAACACAGTAAGAATATCAGTTTACAATACTAATAGAAAAAGAGAAAAAAAATGTTTTATATGTTTGTCCGACCACATAGAGCAGAGTGTATCGATTCTCCTTAAATTGGTTTACGGATTTCAGAGTTTTAAAGTAATAATAATAATAATAATAATAATAATAACAATAATATTAATAATATAATAATTACAAAATGATTTAAAAATTTGAATTACAAATACAAAATGTCTACAGTCTCAACTGAAACCTTTTTCACTCAGTACGACTCTCTTTCATTTCTCAATTACATAACGTAATTATATTGCGAAATTATACATATCAGTCGTTCCTGATTGTTGGATTTCAAAAAAATAAGATACATTTCACGAAAATGACTGATGTATTGAACTTCGATGTGGTAGATATTCCATAGGAATATTCCAGTGTAGCTTAGTCGGTTGCGCTTTTCAAAAACATTTGGTCTTTGGTTTCTAGTGAGGTGAGCTTACCCCCAGAACCTCTTAAGTCAAAGTTAGTTTCACTGACTTACTGCACGCGAACCCTTACCTCTGCAGTGACGATTGCCCATCAAGTATTTGTAGATATTCATATAAAGGAAGAGAAATAGGAGAAGAACGTGTGAGATAGAAATAGGAAACGAAATTGAGATTCGCAGTCGCTCATAAATGGATGTTGCATACAGGTAGGTGCAGAATGAAACTGGAAGCGGTTATATAGTAGATTACAGAGTTTTTTGTTTGTCAGTATTAAAAAATCTAGCTGTTCTTTTCTTTCTTATCAGTTCTTTCAAATTTTACTTTTTATTGCCGCAATAGACTTGATACATGATGCTGAACCAAATTCAATGTTTACGTCAAAACTTTGAAACGTTGCAACTGACTTCAAACACTGCATATACACAACAAACTAATATATAGCAAAGAAACTAAGAAAAACTTCTATTTGACAAAAATTGTATCTCCGGTGCTATATGGAATGATTTGTTTCTCTAAAGGTCCTCGCTGTATGAATCGTGAGCTCTGCCATTCACCCCCAAAATGTGGGAAATCGATAAAGAACTGAGCAGAGACTGCGGCTCTAACCCTAAACATGGTTCAATTTACGTTGTGCGCATTTTGAACATGATGAGAACTGGCAATCCTCTCACTGCCACAAGATTAAAACGTTGTTTGATTAGTTGAAATTCGAACTCCAGTAGTTATAGTGAACTTTGGTAAATTTTCAATATGAACAATTCGAAAGCTTGCTTTGGGTCAGAAATTTCCACTATTTGATTAACTCACAAAAATTTCGAACCAATGGCAATAATTTAACTTCTAATAAATTAAACAAGGAAAAGCTACTGTTACATGTTTGTACTTACAGAATAGGAACGTAGAATCCAGTACAGGAATTCAACTTTTTTCTGTACGTGGAGTAGTTTCCAGACGATGATAGGAACTCCGTCAAAAGCTTGATGTACTGCATAAAAACAATACAAGAGAATGTTTTGTTAAAGAATACACCCACCGCTCATATCTGCTTCGTAAATATTGCTTTACACATAATCTTGATAGTGTACACATAATCTTAATAGTGGTGTCCAGGTTGCTTTAATTACAAATATAGTTTTTCATGTAAAGACATGGAACGGTACGGTATTTGATGTATTACATGTTTAAAATTTTAAGTGTTTCAAAACGAATTTCTATTTTGAAGCAACAAAGCTGCAAAAATGGGGATTGACGCTACAACACTCACAGAAACGTTTATTTGCTGTTGTGAATCACGCAAAATGCAAGAACATGTCAAGTGGAAACTATGTTTAGCACTGTGCACAATATAATTGATCGCTTAATGCGGAAGGCAACACTTCTGAAAAAAGAACCGATGTTTAAGAACCTTATCCTGTTATGAAGCACGTACGCAAACACAGGATATCATACACAAAAGTCACTTATTTGCTGCTGTGAATAATGCCAAATACAAGAGATTCTCAAGCAGCAACAATGCTTAATATTGAGTACAATATAATTGGTGCGGAAGTCAACACTTCAGAAAAACGAAAGGAAGTTCGCACGGCATTTAACTCACGCAAGAACTTCCCCAGGGGTTAGGAAGAACAGGAAGACCCATGGGCCAATGGCCCCTAGCCGTGAAAATCATTGGGCCATTTTCAAATTATATGGGCCCGGCCATTAACAAAAACAATGAGCCAGTCATAATTCATCAAATTCATAACAGACGTTCATTCAAAATTTACTGCGCATACATAGAAGCAAAGTGACGTATTTTGCTTTGTACAGTTAAGTTTACAATCTTGCTTGAAGTAGATGTAATCTTTATTAAACGCTAAAAGATAATTTCTTAAATACACAGGGGGGGCTTTGGGCTGTTTCAACGCGCGTCTTTAGAGTGGTTTTGCCATAGCTGCTCTCCCTGTTTCAGTGGAGTCACTTCTTCTTTTTACGCCAGATTGCCAAAGTCATGTCCCTGCAATCCTTTCCCATGAATTCTAATCCGGATCAACTTGTCACTGATTTCTGGATCCAGCCTACTTCTGAGTTTAGTCAGGATTACTTTTTTGTAAACAGAAAGTTCAAGCGCTATGCCAATGTTTACAGCCTCGCTTTCATAAGCCTGGAACTAAGAGTACTTGATTGAACAGCAAAACGTGCTCGATCAGTCGTTCAGTGGAGCTTTTTTTTTTTAAGAACACGAAGAGTTAAAATGGTAGAAGAAATTTATTAAGATTTAGTGGGACAAGGGCACACTGTAGGCCCAGTAAATAGATTTATAATGCGCCATATTTTGAATTTATGCGCCATTTCCACATGGCACACGTCCTTCCTAACCCCTGCTCATATGAAAACTTTAAATGAAAAAGTTGAAAATAATTAATAAAAAGGAGGCAAGTATTTTTTTTTAAAAAAAGAGAAATTGACTATTTTTTGAAAGTTGTAAAATAGTGACTGTGCACTCACCACTGACCTTTCATATGCTTGTGAGCCAGTCAGGTCAGACAAGGCTTGTGGCCCTCCAACTGACTCCTCTAGGGCTCGACACTGTGCAGTCGTACTGGAGTCCATCCATATTGGACACTTGTCAACAGCAAACCATCCCTGAAAGAACATTGACAAACAATATTTTGTCAACATTTATTACAAAAAAATTTAATAGTAAAAGAGCTCTGGACTTGTCTGGTACTAACTATAAGTACAGTATTACTGTAGTCAGGGATGAATTTAGGGGAGGGACCAAGGGGGTTGGGGCCTCTCTTTCTTTGGCAATTTTGCAAATTTATGTTTATTTATAATTTGACCTGCTAATATTCATACATGTATGTGAATCACCCAGGGGGGATTCTCAACTTTGGAGAGTGGGGATGCTTGGCATACCTCTTAGGGATAAAAATCCAAGGATTTGGTACCACTTCTAATGAGTATTGAAGACAAATTTTTGACATTTACATATAACATGGTACCTTTTACATGTAGGGGTTTCCTAGTGACAAAAAATACAGGAACTGAATAAATTTTTAGAATGACCATCAGAAGTTTATGATAATATAACCGCAATGAAAAATGTAGCATTGACAATCTATTTAGTTGGCCTTTGATTATAACTACATGTATAATTTGACTGGTACCTGTTAGGGGTAAAAATCCGTCTGAGGCACATCCAGATTGGTACCTTTTAGGGGTTCATTTGAAATTTCCCAACGAGCATCCCTGCCCTCCAAAGTCCTTAACCTGCGAAACAATCTCTATAATCTATATGTAAATACAATCTCGGGTATTAATGGCAAAAGTTCCCTCCAAAAAATTATACCCCCGAGTCTACTATAATGTCGGCTCGCAACCCCCCACGAAAATTCCTGGCTACGGGCCTGGTATGGAACTGCCTCGCCTGGGATTCCTTTAGAACTGCATCGTTTTCTTGTGGTTGGAGTTGATATCCAAAATAAAACTGATATCAACGACAGGCATGGCGTGACATCAGATTAAATTAATTAATTATGTCACGTGTACCTCCAACTGTTCGTGAATAGATCGCCCAGTTTTCAGTTGCTTCAGTACATCTCTAGCTCCTTTGCGCCAGTAAACGCTCCCATGTTGTTGACCTGTCCCTGAGACACAAGCGATCGATCCAAAATCAAACCCTTTTGACTTCAAGCGCTTCAAAACAAGATCACATGACTTGACCCACATGAGCACGGGAGCAGTCACAGTTAAATTATCTCCCTCTTTATGTACTCCGCCTTCTGTTCTGAATTCTGGCAAGTCAGTATCAAAGTGCACAGAAGCTTCTTCAATAATGTTTAATTTGTCATCAATTGCTAGAGCTTTCATTTGTTGTGTGCTCAGATCAAAGCCGAGAAACAGCGGTTGCGCCGCCATTTTGAATTTACAGACTATGGCAATCGATAACCGGTCGATATTAGTTAAGAGCCTTCGATGAAGCTCCGGATTACTCTCCGGAATCCCTCCGAACAAATGCCGTCACCTGAGCATGTGCAAAAGTTTTGCAAACCTGCGCACGTTTCTCGCAGCGTTGTGTTGGTGAGTGATAGTATAAAGTTGTGTTTCATCGACGTTTCTTTTTAGAATTTGGGCAGTTTTGGTCACTTTTATGTTTTGTACATTTGAAGGAGTCCTCTGCCGAGATGCCCACTAAACTTTTCGTTGGAAATGTATCGGCGAAAGCGACCGAAGACGATCTGAAGGAGGTCTTCGAAAAATACGGCAAAGTCGTGCAGCACGCCATCGTGCGAAGTTACGGATTTGTGCATTACGAAAACCAAGAGGACGCAGAAAAAGCTATTAAAGAGTTGGATGATACCGAATTTAAAGGCTCTGTTATTAAAGTGGAACTCTCGAAAACTCCGCATAAGAATGGCAACTGGGTTCACAGAGATTTTCCGCATCGCGAATACGGCCGTGATTCGCGAGATCGCTATTATCGCGGCTACGATGAGCGCGATAGATACTACGATAGCTACCGGGAAAGGCCGCCGATGCCTCCGCCGGGCCGATATCATCCGTATGGCTATCGCGAATCGTATGCGCCGCCATCTCCGTACGACCGAGATGGATATTATGACCATTACTACGGTAGATCGCGCTATGACTACCCGGGCTATTATCCCGGCGAATACAGTTATTCCGGGTCTTATTCGTCATCATGGCCGAGGTCGTACCCGGCTAGTAGTGGCACTAGTTCTGGTGCGTCGAGAGAAAGTTACAATGCGTCTCAGCCTCCTGTTAGTTACCCCGGCGTAACAAGTAAACCAACTGCAGAAAGTGCCACAACCACTAGCACAGACTCCACTAGCGATGACCCTAACAATTAAATTGTTGTTATTGATAGTTTTGATTGACAAGTGCAGATGTATTGCCGACATGTTCGGAAACCTGGCAGAAAGGGTTTTTTTTGTTGCGATTTACCACATGTTTGCTATCAGCTATCTGGAGTGTATAGAAGTGGAAGTTGCAGGTTGTTGGGGCAAACTTGAGTGGCTACAAACAGGTTACTAGAGTTGAGTTTGAAACGGCAAAAAGTATCGGTGGTCAGCACTTTGACTTTGACAAGACTTTTGTGTCTTGTAACATGGTTGAGTGTTTTGTTTAAAGAAAGTGTCATTTGTGATCGGAATACAATCATGACAAAGAAAAAATTATGGCAAAAACTATTCACCAGCAGGCATACTGCATTGTAAATTCAATCTAGTGGCAATTTTCTTGGTTTAGTTTTTGTTTTGACTTGAATGTTTTGAACTGGTTTATAATGAGCCTTCCTTGACAGTACCGTAATAACACATTTTCGATACCTTTGGGAATTTTATTCCAAAGAAAATCTGGACACAACTTTTGCATTGCTGTTACTGTTTGTGCTGGATTGACATTTTTAATAAAGTCTTTTTAAGAACAAATCAAAGAGTTGTTAGTCTCCAGTACTAATTTTTGCTTTAACTATCAAACTAACATTGCTGGCCAGAGTTTGTATTTTTAGTGGGTATAAGACATTATTGGAAGGCAGCATGGTCAAGCAGTTAAAAGCAATGACTCAACTGGAGGTTGCCAGTTCAAATCCTAAGCCTGCTGGCCACACTGGTGTATTTTGCCTTCTGGAAAGCCTCCCTGCCCATTGAGGTGTTTATACCATAATATTTTACTATTTGTGTTGCTACATGTAAGTAGACACCTTTTAGAAATGGCTTTGAACAATGATCATTGCCTGGGGGTAGTGGTGACTATTCAAGCTTCAAAAATTAATACCAATGACCAGAGCAGGGTGCGATTTAAGATTTTTTTCTGGCCTACAGTTATTTTCAACAATTGTAGGCCATGCTAGTTTTGACCTACAAATTCCAGTTCTGACCTAGAAAATTTTTTTCTTAATATTCCATTGTATGATATGCTGTTGACAATTGATAGTGATTGTGTGTGTGTGATTGAGGAAAACAAAAAAGCAAATTCAAAACAGAACAGTTTTTAATTGTATGCGGTTGAAACAACTGAAAAAAAAAATTGTAAATCAAAAACTTATTCAATTCACTAAGTTCTGACAGCCAGGGCCAATTAGGTATTCCAACAATTTCCATCCTTCAGAATCCATCGATCCACTCGCGTTTCCGCTGTAATGCAGTCTTCTTCGCGGGAACCGTGGCAACTTGTAGACTATCGCACCGCGCAAGTCTTAACTTTAGTTCAGCTGTGGTTATGTCACACCTGAACCAGACCTTTTTTTTTGCAATGAAAGTTATTTTGGGCTGTTTAGTTTTGTGTTTCTTTCGCTGTCAAGAAATTTATCTCGTCAGCCATTCAGCAAGGGATTCCAATGTTTAAAATTGACTGAAGAGTTGGGCTACAAATTTTCCTGTGAAATTGTAGGCCACTAATTGTTTGGCCTACAAAACTGCTTTTTCGTATGACAATTTGTCATTTGTAGGCTGTTAATTTGCACCCTGCAGAGGGGGGAATGTTGTCCAGGTGAGGGAAATTTTGAAGTTTCTATTTCATCTGTGCCTTATTTGAAGCTGGTGTGAATCATGATGGTGGAGAAAAACCTTTGTTTTTTAAGTAATTCAGTGTGTTTAATATCTGGTGCTGGTTTGAAGAAAATCAACTTTTTTTTTCTTTTTCCATTGGGCTGAATTAAAACAACCAACCTTTTAACAACCCTTCCACATTTATTTGCATTAATGGCCCAAATTTTGGTCACACAAGTGCCAAATCAGCAAGTTTCTAGGGGGAGGGTTGATCAATGGCAACAGCTGTCACAGCTCAAGTTTCTTAGACTTAGTCAAAAGAACATACATGTAAAACGGACTTATATTGTTTCTATTAATTTTATTTTTTCCTTTGTATCTGTTTTCCCCTTTAAATTTTATAAGTTTGGTAAATAGAAACAGAAAAATACACCAGTGCTAATAAACATTGGATACATGTATAACAAAATCCAGAGCTTCTGAAAGCGATGAAGATTTGACCTCTGAACTCAAGATTCTGTTATGGAAATTTAATTTTGTTTGCTTATCCAAGGGGAAGCTAGCCATCAAATTCCCTCGGCCTTGAATGCACACTGCATCATGAAAACTGGTAATCATTTTGGAGCTTTGTGAAAACCTGAGTGGCTGACTCATTTTCAGACCAATTCCCTAGTACCCAATTTTACACCTGATGCTAGAATTCTTGGAATATCTATTCTTAGGCCAGCCCACTAAAATTGAATGTGGCTTGTGGCTCACCACCAAAGTTTCCTACAAAAACAGAGCCCAGCTTCTCAAAAGCCATGCTCTTTGGAGCATCACATACCTTTGTGGCTCATGTGAAATGAGTACCCCTCATTTAAAATTAGCACTTTTTAAACTTGCATACTTGCCAACATTTGAAAATCAGATATAGTCAGAATTGTGTGTGCAAGAATCTATGTGGACATTGACCAATCCCCCCCCTTTCCCTGCCCAAGGAAAATTTTAAAAAACTCCCTTTTTGAAGCCTGTATTTTGAGAGCCCAAATAAGAGCCTACTAACTTCTTACATAGCTTCAGTGTGTTTTCTCATCCCTCATTACATTTGTGGCAAGAAGATCTGGGAAAAGACTGATTTACTGACTCTAACAAATATTTTTTTTCAAAAAACCAGGAGTTATTTACTAACTGCAATTTCAGATTTAAAAATCGGGACATCCTGTTTTTAGAGGTTTTGAAAGTCAAAAAACAGGACTCTCTTGACTAAATCGGGATGGTTGGCAAGTACGAACTTACACTTGATCTATTGTAACTATAAAAGGAATTAACTGCAAGAATGTTAAGGGGTGTAATTTTGAAAATTAAAACCACATACATGTAACATTTTAAGTAAAATACTCTTTGAAAAATGAAATAGTAACGGTAATAAATTAGGCTCACACTCGCCAAAAAATTTTCTCACTTGTGTAATCTATTGAATGCAACCATTCTAGTGCATGGTAAAATATTTCATCATCTTGGTGAGTCTGTTAAAGTTGTACAAATTCCCATTCATGTAATGGAGCATCTACATTTGTATGAATCACTTTCATGGGAGCCCCTTCCCACTGTTAATTCTAACCATTCATTTGCTATTTGCTTTCTTTCCTCACAGAAGTGAAAGAAATGTCTGGCCAACAAAACCCAAACTGGGTAAACTTGAAAAAAAAAAACCCAGTGACCATAATGATTACCAACAGCAATCCCCTGTGTTAACTCTTAAGAATTTTCTTATAAACTGAATTTTTACAGAGCAGTCACTCAAACCTCCCTCACAAGTTTTTGCGTATCAGATAATGGCATTGTACCATAATACATGTGCATAGTACTAAAAGGAATTTTCAGTCATTTTTCTTGCCACCTAAGACAAATAATGTAATAAAGACACATGCAATCTTGGTGACAGAAAAACATGAAATACTGGACACTAGTCAGTTATGTAACTGAAATTCAGTGTCTTGCTTCAGTTGGCAAATTGTTGAAGAGGATGAGAGTCTAACCTTGTTCAAGTTTACAATCATGTGCATCGTTTTGCATTCCAGGTTTCCACAAAACACAAAAAAACAGCTGTTCTTATACAACCTGTGACAATGAGCTATATCACTATACACGTACTTTTTTGGGGGGGGGGGGGGTATCTCACATATGGTCAAGTAATTATGTATTTTGGGTGGGCAAGAGTGTGCTGCCCAAACTTTACAGCCCTGACCTTGTTTTTCAGAACTGAAAAAGCAAATTTCTAAACCTTCTTTTAAACTAAACTGGCAAGATATCTTGACACCCCATTTCACAAATCTTAGAGCAAATGAAACAGGAACCCCACTATATACTGTACCCTCCAGATTCTCTGTGAAAACCTCACCCTTTTGCAGACTAATCAGGCAAAATGTGTAATACCAGTAATTAGAGTGTAATAACCTATAACCAATTAAATTGGCTGAAAGAACCCTTACCATCGAGGACAGCACACAGTCATACATGTAATTATAGTCAATTATGTGAAGCACCAATTGATCCCAAGGGATTAAACAATCTATCACATAAAACTACATTTTCTCAGTTAAGACTTTTTGAAGTCCAAAAATTAGCGAGTGCTAAATCAATTGCTGAAAAGATGCTAACAGATTTGACCGTTTTTGTTGAATTAAACAGTTCAGATTGAGCAGGTAAATGACAGGAATTCAATTATATAGTAGATTATACATGCATGTAAATCATTTTATGCTCTTAGTATGTACATAACATTACATTATTCAATAGTAATTATAATTAAACATTAATTCCTTTTAAAAGATTGGAATATAGTTATCTATTTTAGACTTGTTTTTCTGAGCAATACACTCAGATATCCACACAATATTTCTGCACTCCTGTTCCTTCAATCTGATGAAAGCATAGAACACCCCAAAATGGAACTGCTGCTGAAATGCAAGCACATTCAGCTTCACCTGAAGGGAGCAAAAATATTTGTTAGAGAGCAGGTCAAAACAGGCATGTTCTTTCAACCTTTTTAGAAACCTATTTCATTTAAGAGTGTTAAATTAGTCAATGAGTTATGAGTCAATAAAAGGGGTCCTGAGATCAAGGTTAAGTTTAGGCTTAGATCATTTCAAGGTTAGAGTTAAGTTTAAAAGGGTTTTAAAAGTACATGTAGGGTTTGTTTATTCACACTCCAAAATGGAAGTATTGACTCATACTGTATATACATTGTACAGTATCATAAAGGCTTGTAAGATTCATGAAGAAAATGGCCTCGAAATGATAGCCAAAGATAAAAACTGCTTGCTGATAGGTGCTTGAAAGACTTTCAGGATGTTGAACAAGTGTTTCTTGGTTTTACAAAACAAAAGATTTTTAAGCACCTTCAATTATATTTACTAGAATTAAG
>JANSTQ010171096.1:0-10109 GCA_026167885.1 Bergia puertoricense
CCCCCCGATACACACACACACTAAATTGATAACATGAGGTAAAAGAATGTTAGGGGCAAATGGGTCAAGATTTTTGGAACGAATTTCCAAAAGAAATTAGAAAATTTTAATGAATCTATTAACACACACCTTTTTAAGGTAGCATGTTTTACTGTCCATCATCCATTTTTATCATGTATAAATTATAATCAAGAGCCCACCAGATTTCTCTTTGTCCATCAAGATTGGTAAGTTACAAGTTTTCGGCGTTGCATTTTCTTGCTCTTAAACGAGCTTTTTACGGCTTTGTGCATGTTCAAAATTTACTGACAAGAACACTTGTAAGATGATATATTTACAAACATGCACTGTTCAGATAACAATCTAAATTTTTCTACAGGCAAATGGTAAGGATAGGCTGTCTTAAATTGCGATAAATTTGGATTGTACCATTTGTCCTGTTATGGGTTTTGTTATCAGTGGTGTTCCGGGCTGGAACACAAAGTAATAAAATGGTTTAAAACGCATCAAATCTTAACAAAAGTGATCAATCGAAGGTCTTCTTAGTATATTAAGATGTCGTCTTTTAAATTTCCTTGGACAAATAACTACAAAATTGAACTTATAAAAGAAAGAAGTTTTAATAGTGTAGCCGTGAAAGAGCCCCTATAGTCACATTTCTTCATTTTACTCACCAGGAAAATGTCAAAAGTGCAAAGCGGTTATATCGGTCAAAGCCAAACACCACGCTTTCTGGTATACACGGCAGTGGCCTGGGGGATACCTTTGTTGTTTGTGACTGTGTGTGTCCTGCTAGACTGGTTCAGCATATCTGACATCGGTTATGGGGGACAACGCGCGTGCTGGATCGCGGGCGACGGTACAGAGTCCCAGCGCAACGCCCAGCTTGCCGTCTTCGCGGTACCAGTAGGCTGCATTCTGGTGTACAACGTGTTTGCTTTTTCGCAAACCATTTGGTCGATCAGTGTTGCCAGGCAACAGACTAACCGTCTCAACAAGACAGGTCACAATAATCCCAACATGGTTAAGATATACATAAGGTTGCTCTCGCTTATGGGATTCAGTTGGTTCTTTGGCTTCAGCGCTGCGTACATTCACGAGGCGCTCATGTATCCATTCGTATTCTTCTCCACATTTCAGGTATTATTTGAAAGTTAAAAGCCTTTCAGCAGAGTTTATTTTCTTTATTTGCTCACTTTATTGCATTAAAGTAATCCTCGGCACTCAAATTGCTCTTTGAACATAAGGTCTGTCTGCTGCATAGCAGAAAACAGTGCTTTGGTCTTATAAGTCCACAGACCAGTGTATTCTGAAAGACATCTTTCAGTTGTGAATTACCCGGCGCTGCCATCTTGAAATGCGATGTGTTACGGTTGAAGTTTCAGGCCCCCTCTCATTCGCTAACATTTTGTTTAACATGAGTGGTGCCTGACATATCAACCATATTACGTCATAATTTCAAGATGACGGTGCACGGATGTTCAAAAGTTAAAACTTGATTGCAGGTTATATACAAGTTTTACCATTCCCAGAATTCCGCTGTTTCATTCATTTGAAATTTTCAAAAAAAATAGATTAATCTCTCTTTACATTTATAGAATGCAATTTTTAAGATTTTTGTAGTTTTTGTAATTGCATTTGTAATTTTTTGTGATTTTTTTATTGTTAACTTTTGGCGAGCAATTCAGTCAACTTTTTTACTGCAATTTGTCCTGTTATCAATTAAGATTAATACCATAATAATAATAATAATAATAATAATAATAATGATAATAATAATAATTGTTGTTATTATTATTATTATTATTGTTTTTGTTGCTGTTGTTGTTGATCTTATAATCTTATATAGAAATGAAAGATAATTGTCTAGCAGCCTGATAAGTACTTTTTGATCAAAAAACGTACAGTTCGCTTCTTTCGACTTTAGTACAGAATGTTAACAAATTACACGAATTAAAGCTGAAACCCATGAAACTATCAGTCATTTCACACTGTTGATCAAGTAAACTTAGAGCAACCTCATGCACTTCTATGGTGTTCTACAGGGAACTTGGAAAATTGCATGTTCAACGGTTTTGTTTCTTTTGAAGAACTAAGAACACTAACAGAAAAAAAGTGGTGAAGTAACAATTCACTCTCCAATGTTTCTTCACCAGGGACTGTACCTTTTCCTGGCGTTTGTGTGCAAGGCTCGCGTCTGGCGCATGTACAAGGACAAGTTTAGTCGTAACCCGCAGAAGAAGCGGCGGCAAAGTTACAACACAACTACCACAACAGAGTGCAGGGGCCTAAAACCCACCAAACTTGTGGAGGAGTCTAACATGTGAAGAGTAGCAGTACATGAATAAAAGGAACCAGATGATCGGCTGTCACGTGCTGGGAACGCCTGACTGAACTGGTCATATGGCAACATCCCAGAAAACCGCGAGCGCACAAAATGGTCTCAAAATAGCCGCCATTTAAAATTTCAGTCGTTGGTTTTAAACAGTTTTAAGTACTATCAAAACTCATTATGTTTAAATACATCTATCAGCTAAAGTTGTGTGTGGGCTAAAAAGCAAAATCCTTGTTGAATGTTTAATATTTCCTTTTACGGAATTCGTTTCTTTAGCAAAACGAGAAAACACCAGTGATCGTTACTAATCTCGCAGCGCGTTCTGGGATGGTGTCTTTTGGGAAGACCTGAAAGCGCACGCTGATTGGCTTACTCCAAGCACGTGATGAATGTCCGATCACCTGGAAACTTGAACAATCTAAACTTATTAAGCCAGAGAGCCAGACAGTCAGAGACTGACAAAAACAGCCAAAACCAGACAGACAGTTAGATGGAGGCGGACAAACGCTGTTTAGAACAAACGTTTTGTTTAGACAAACGTCTTGGTTAGAAAACGTCCAAATAAACATATCAATTATGTAAACTAGATAGACTGCGAAACATGCAGACATGCTGAAACAGGAACAAATCAATAGAAGGATGGAAGATAAAATATGGGAGTGACAGACAAACAGACAGATAAATTAGAAAAGAAGCAGACAGTTTCTAGATGAGTGTGAAGTGCATGGGGAACTCACACTTGAATTGGCAACTAAAACGCGCTTTAATCGTTGTTTCAGTGATTTATAACGGTAATAATTTGATTAGAAAGGAGTACATTCAGCCTAAAATTATACGCTTGATTTCAAAATTGAACGAGAGCGCAGTGCGAGTTCAATTTGAAGTCACAAATGTGACTCGAGACCAAGTCGCACGACACGAAGTTCAATTACAAATTAATAATATCCATATTAAAATCAAATTGTACGTGAATTGAGCAAGGACATGTCGAAATTTTCAATTTAACGTTACACATTGTGCATCCCTTGTTTGTTGCATTGTGATTGGCTGGTTTAACCTTTTCTGCTTTGTGATTGGTTGTTCACAACAGTGCGAATACAGCCTTAAAACAGTGTGATTTACTCCCTGTTTACTGCCGCTGGGAATTTATAAGAATGCAGGAATCACCAGTGATTTCACAATGGTTATATAAAACAGAAAAAAACCCTAAAACTTAAGGCCCTGTTACATTATACAAATTTCATTACCAATAGCAATGCAACACCTTTGCAAAAGAAGATGCAAAAAGAATTTCTTGAATAAATATTGCGAAGCGAGTTGCAGGAAAAGTAGAATGTTTTTTTACTTTTCATAACGTTGCCAGCAAAATTGCAGAGCGTAACATATTCACTGGAAATTACAATACTCTACTGTCGTGTGCGTTGCATAGCAAGTTGCAAGAAAATATTGCTTGCCTGTCGTTTTGGTTTGCAAATCACTACATGACACCCATCCACACGTGCAGTAGAATTCTAGGTAGCCTATAAGTTGACAACTTATTTTGCAACAAAACCAATCAAATGCATAAAGAGGGGGTAACCATTAAGGTCTGACCGCTCAGCACTAATAAACAGATATAGTTCTTATTAAATGTGTCAAGTTAAAGTGCTGTACAAATATCCCAAGTAATTCCTTCTGAGCGATAGCCCTAGAAAGGAAATTGGCCCACACGGAGAAAGAGAGAAAATATCTCTGACCCCGGCGGGAATCGAGCCCACGACCGCCGGAACAAATCACTTATGCTCTACCAACAGAGCTACAAGGCTAGCTGGGAGCTGGTCGTGGGTAATTAAGATGGTAATGTGCGGCAATAAAAACTAATAATACAATAATTTTCTCCGTGTGGGCCCATTTCCTTTCTAGGGCTATAGCTCAGAAGGAATTACTTGGGATATTTGTACATCACTTTAACTTGACACATTTAATAATAACTATAAATGCATGAAGAGTCTGGCGCCAATTCAATAATTATGAACGTAATAATGTATGCTATCAACAGTTTAGGGTCAAGTGCTGAAAGTGTTTGATATTTTATACTCCACATATCGCCAAAAGCTAACATGCCTGGCTTCAATTATAAGCATTAAATCAGCCAAGAATGCTGTATCGGTGCTGTTAAAGCTATATATATTCATTAAGGGGAGGACTTCCTCAGTGTGGAGGAGCTTCTTTAGTCCTCTACTACTATATTTTACTCTATAACATTAATCTGTAATGCCAAAGAAGAATGTAGAAATTAACAAAATAAAATGAATAAAAAATCAAGAAGTGTTCATACACAGAAATATGCCAAAAGCTCTCCAGAACAAGACTATTCTTGATTATAAAGAATTAAAACGAATGTTACAGGTCACCGTTATTTCACAATGAATTTGTTTGCGCTATAAGAAACCGACCCTCGATTAGAGAGGTCAAATATGTTGAAGTGGGGCGGAGCTCAGTACAGTTGTCTGAATCGCCAGAAGTAAATATATGTATGTCGGAGTACAGTTATAGTTAATCGAAACACTCTATCTTTAATACAACCCGAAATAATGCATTAGACATGCATGCATATGAATCACATGCATGCCAGATTTCCAGTTTGTGGGCGAATACCCCATGCGAGAGCACGCAGCAAGCTGAAAGAAAGTGGCTGTGGCGGATTCAGGGATGGTTCGCTTCGCATGAAAATGAGATTCACAAGCAAGCTGTTAGCCGACCTGTAGATGGTTTTAAACCCAAAACATAGAATTCAGGTTTCATTCATTATGAACAAATTTTTGTTGGCTTGTTGAAGCATTCATCAGAGGAACTCTGGAAAAAGACAATGCGTTTTTTCTGAATCACTTGCGACCGATTGGCGGTTTCTTTACACCAAATGACCAAATGTGACACTATATCTGTTCAGTTACAAAATTGGAGATGAAAACCAATAAGAGGCTACTAGTATAGCCTATACTCGAACGGGCGTCAATAATTTTCGAAGCTGAGCATGTTTCATGCAATAGTCACGATCTCATATTGTTAATGCCACTATTGCTTAAAACAAGAAAAAGTGAACGTGACTTCACACTATTGATGATTATATACTCAAACTAGATTTACCTCACGCCAATCTTGTTTCTTCTTCCCTGCATGACTGTCAAATACCCGTGGTATTTGTCTCACGTGGTCACACGTACAATCCACAGCTGCTTAGACGGATGATGTACTAACTTAAAGGTGCCGTCGATTCACCAGCGTTGGCTTTTTACAGTTGTTGAAACTGATGATCAGTGGTAAATACCCGGAAAGAATGTGTTCGTTGTTAAACTCGAAATCGAGGTCCTTCGGGTCACGGGACCTTTGTTGTTGACGTAGGAAGTTACCGTTTCTGCTCATGTTACGAGGATTTGTCAAGCTATGGCCCGAGGCAGCATCAAGTTCCTACGCAGGAGAATCTACAATGCAACAGTTTATTTATTTATTTTTTTTAAATCGATATTGCCAAGAGTTCATTAACACCTCTTGCTTTCTCAACAAAGTATGAAAGAAGCAGATGCGTTTGAAACTTGGTCATGCGCACAAGATTAAAAACTGAAGGTTTACGCTTTTTTAGAAACAAAAAAAAAATATCTTTGAAATATTTGAGTTTTAAGGAACATTTTTAAATTAAAAACAGACTTAGCGAAAATATTTATTACAAACTATGTAGCAGCATCAGACTTTCTCAATCCCGATGGATTATATCTTGCACTCTCGATCCAGCAATTCATACGCTTTTCAAAAATAAAAAATAAAAATTAACAGGCAACAACACGCTTTTCGATTGTAACGTTTTGCTCCATTAATTCCAGGATTGTGTTGAATACGAAGTAATAACAACTTGATCTTATCTGATGACCGAGCGTTCTTATCATTTCGATTTTTCTGTTGAAATGAAGTAGACTGAACAACATTGGCTCGGTGTCATGGCAAGACGTACACAATAACAATCGAGAGCTATTATTTCCCATAACTTTCTCGCGCAAGTGAGGTTAGTAAATAGTTTGTTATAATGTAAAAAATCGTCAAAACGAAACAATAGATCACGTTATTAATTTAAGTCAATTTTTTCAACGTTTTCTTACTTTTTAAGGCCAAAGTATTCACAATTATTTTGTTATTTTTTAGTTTGAAGTTTACCGGGAGCGAGAGATCTAGAAATAAATAGAAATGGACCGTACGGTAAAAAACCAAGCAACATGGAACAAATCAGAGCACTCGATTTAGCCTTCAGTATCACTTGCCATAAAATAATATTATTGAATATCTAAATAGTAAGACTTCACAATTGTGGGGCGAGCTCATTTTGGCCGCTGGTACAAGATCACTCAAGCGGGATGACTTCACTGGATACTGAAAATGCATTTTGCTCAAATCCTGCATTTCTATTGAATGTATCTTGAATCTGATGGCTATGAACAACGTCGGCATCAAAAGCCATTCAGTTTTGCCTAAATATAATAATTTTTTTTCTCAAAATGCGCAAATGCTGTTTTGGAGACCCGAAATTATAAAACTTTCCTCGTAGAAGTTTCCTCCAGAGCTCACACGGTGACACTCAGTATTCGGTTGATGCTGTGACTTAATCCAAACGCACTTTAACGGCATTTATCTCGGTAAAACTTGGGACCTATTCTTGGTTTGGTCTTTAAATGCATGCAGCCAAAGGAATCAGATTTCTTAATTCTTTTAGATCGAATCGACCATGTAGTCTGGCGACTTCTCTGTGTCCAGTTGGCTCTGTTCCACACGATTTAAGTGCTTTTTCATACTTTGAGAAATACTTTTCTTCAAGAAAGTTCAAATCCCTTTAGTTTTTAAATGCAATCATTACTCTTGCACAGGTCTTTCATCCGTTATCCAACTGGACATTTGCGTGATGACGTCATAAACCACAACTACCAGAAGCTTTTGTCCCCTTCTTTTGTTTATTAATTAGTGCCTAATAACTATCAATTTTTTATCCTCATGAGGGAATTAAAGTGTGAAATAAGAAAGAAAGTTGTTAAGCATTCTGGTAATTGTAACATAAAACGCCACCTTGCAAATGTCCTATTGTTTACTGTTTAACAATGCACGTAGTGCAGGCTCAAAAGTTTCGGACATAACGCATGCGCGAGACATTTGTAACACAGAATGTGAATTGGCGTGTTGTTGGACTGATTAGTTTTCACAAGTGGTCATGAAACTAACCACAATTATAATGTAAATGTTGAATAATGCCGTACAATATTTTAAGTCCTCAAGGGATTTGAAAGCCGAAAAAAATTTGATTTTTTAGATCCAAGAACACTGACAGCTGATGAAGATTATTTTCGTTGTACACGTGGTCTTCTCTTTTCATGTGGTAATTATCAACTGAAACACATCAGCTTCCAGCAATTAAGACAACAATTCATTTTTTCAACCTTACATACCTAGAGGTTGCACTGAATAGTTCTCTGTTTAGACGGAATAAACTTTGAAAGATTTCTGCTAAACAATGAAGTTTTTTTTGACGGCGCCTCATTATAGACTATTTTTACAATTATAAAATGTGTTTCCAGTCGCACAAACAGCTGACTTATATAGGTCGGTTGAAATATGAATAAAGTAGTATGAAGTCCACATCGATGAGCTATGAACAACGTTGGCACCACATTGATGAGCTTTGTAACAAACTCTCGACACGACTTGGCTTGTTACGACACATAAGTCCATATCTCAAGCGACGTCAAAGAATCTATACTACCAGGCAGTTATCAAACCAGTGATGATGTATGCCAGCTCCGTGTGAACATCCTGCAATAAGGAGGCCATACAGAGAGTTTTTTGTATGCAGAAGCGAGCAGCGCGCATCATTCTACACGCCGAAAGAACACCAGATCAGTCACTATGTTCAACCAGCTAGGCTGGATTATTTTTTACACTGATTCCTATATTAAGAGATGTTCTTTGGCTCTAAAAAGACTAAATGGCACTACTCCTGATTGCTTAAATGTTCTTTTAAAAACAAATTCTGATGTTCATTTCAGAAACACACGTTTTTCTAAGTTAAACTTTCTGTGTCCCACATTCAAAAAGAGCAGAGAAGGAGGACGGACATTTACTATCAGAACAATAAAAGACTGAAACTAGTTACCAACAGCAGTAAAGATAACCCCAAGTGTTAAAAGTTTAAGGAAAAGTCTTTATGAGACAATTTTGGATCAACAAAGAACAAATCTTAACTTTGAATGGTCAATATAGTTTTTAATGTTGTAGATAGTCAATAGGTTTTATATATGGAATGACGGTAGAACTGATTTTGTATTTATCAAAAATAGTATCTTCAATTTTTTACTAACTTTTTGCACTATCGATCATTATCGGAATTTGTAAATCATGAAAATAATATTTTAGAGAGGGCCACTGGGTCATCAGTGATTTGTAATTATTGTCATTTGTCACCCTCGGTAAATAAAGTCGTTATCTTATCTTATCTTATCTTATCTTATCTGTCTGTAGTTTGAGGGTTGGGGGCCATGAAGAAACAGCCAAGGTCTGTAATCGTTAATGTTTACACCATGTCAGTCACATTTCTTAATTTTAACGAGATTCAATGATTTTACATGCATGCAATGTGTTATAATCATCACACACTCGCGTCAGTTACATATTCAAAGCTTGGGTTTTCTGTGAGTGCATGCTCAGTGCAAGATGTTATATGGAGATTTTCGACTCTTGCCAATATCAATTAAAATGATAAAATAAAGGAACTTGGACTTACCCGAAGTGCAGTTTGTGTAATTTTTGATCCCTGGTAATGCTTCTAAGCCATATCGAAGAATCCTCTCTTTCCACTTCAACAAAGAGAATATGTACTACAGCCGGTCAAACCGGCCCACAGTCGATCGTCAAAGGCATTTTTGCTGTTAAATTCGCGTCCGTTTATCAGAATATCATCTGTAGATAGGTTTCCACATGACTGGATCAAAACCAGCAAGAAAAAGTTCTCTTGCGGTGGCGATGAACCAGCGAGAAGACATTGTCGAAGACAATTTCAAACTTCTCAAGCAGCATTCGCCAATCCGGAACAGTAAAAAAGAGAACTGGCACTATTCCCATAATTCAATATTCCAAATGCTAATATTAAATGAACGGACAATACGCGATCATTAGCTTGCGAGTTGAGATGCTAATTTGACGATACATCAAAAACCGTTAGTGCAAAGTAGATGTTACTTTGTTTCGACTGTGGCCTCGCCCACACGAATCACTTTTCGTTTTAAAATGGATATTTTTTCTCCATTTTCCAAAAGAAAATTCGTCCACACAACGCGTTGTCGTTCCCTTTTCGGCTATTTACACGAATATGACGAAATTATTTGAAACAGTCTTGACAGCGCATGCGTAAACCGTAAACCTTTGAGCCAGATAAACACACTGGTGCAAGTTTTGTTTTTGTTTCTCGCTTCTCGTGGCTATTATTAAAGTACTTTGTATAAAACGTGTAAGTGGCACGCATTCACTACCTTCTTGTTGAACATAAATGTGACCATTATGCAGACATTTACCGTGTGGGTTAAGGTAACGCTTCCATTTGGATATTTTAACCTATTTTAAGGTAACATGTCCGAGTGTCCACTGGTTGCTCGTAGAACAACATGTTCAATATAGTTTCCAAAACTGCCAATTGAACAGGAAGCGGGGCGGAAAACCATAGAAAGTGGGGGGGGGGATAGGAGGGAAGGTTAGAGGACATGGCAGG
>JANSTQ010171107.1:0-10108 GCA_026167885.1 Bergia puertoricense
CGTACTAGAACGTATTTTATTCTTTTACATGATGTTTTTAACTTCTATTTTCTTGTGAAGCAGTTTCAAAACCTTTTTGTCTAGTTCTGTTTGAAGGACATCGATTCAAGCCACGATATATCGTTATTTATATAAAAAGCAGAAATTTCAAGAAAAAAATCAGTCTCGCATATTTCAGGTTTTTTAAAAATGTCACCAAGTTTTTAATAGCTCCCACCCCACACCCTCTTTATTAAGCCCCCTCTCACCCCACCCCCTTTGGAAGGCCCGAAATTTAAAAAACCTTAAAAGGACTTGAACATGGATAACATGCGGTGAAAGTGTTGGATGACCCACTGGATGGGTTCCATTGCTAATGAACATTGCGGATTTATCGAGGATCAGCTTGGCAGTTGGTTCTGGAGGACCTGGAATTACGCCATAAGGGTAGCATTGGCCTGTGTCACCCCAAACAAGATCTGCGTAGCCCATATGAAATGAGTGCACTCATAGATTTTACATTGGTTGAAATACGGAGCAACCAATGGCACGATCGAACTTTTCGATCCACATGAAATAATATCATACTTTTTAAACTATGACTGTTTCCCCATTATTCTTTAGTCTGCTCTGACGAAGGGCTAACGCTCGAAACGTCAGCTTTACAACCAGCCCTACTGCGAAACACATATCAACTTTTGTTTATCAACGAAACGTATCCAGCTTTAATACTCACCTACGCAGAAAAAAAGTTTTTTCAAAACTAGTTTCCCTATTTAAGACACATGCCAGCCCTATGAGTCCGGCCACAGGAATATAACCCCACCAACTACTTTATAGGTGGTCGTCCAAAAATAAATAATGTAAAATAGCAAACATTAAACCAAGAAAAAATGGAAATTGGAAATTGGTATTAACCACAAATTTTTAAAGAGTCCAGTTTGTTATAGGACTCAAAGCGGCTCCTGTATCTACTAATAATTGTGTTGCTTTATTACCAGTTTTTCCTGATATAAATAAACTATTCAATCGCTCAACTAATTCGACACTTTCTCTTTCAAAGTTTGCAGATTTGGCAGTAATAGTTCTCTGAACACTTAAAGTGATAAACTTGTCTGTTGTAATTCGTGATGCCTCAAAAACACATAATGTAACCATACACATATTGATATAAATTATGATCCAAGGAAATTTCAATTTAGGTTTTGTTTTACGTCAAATTCTGGTACATTTTGTGCAGTTGTCTTTGAAGTCGCAAATAATCATATCCCAGTATCTATACTAAGTTGAACTGTCCGGTTCATGCATTCAGTGACTGTAGTTGCTGCATGGGACGTGACGATTTCAGGAAACTGAACGGGCATTGCACAAATTAAAATAAAACTTCACGTACACAACATTTGGAACACGCATTATAATATTGTGGAATTACATCAAAACAGGAAAAGGTGATACGGCATAAAATATTTTGCTGTAGTAGACCGATTGATTAAATTGCTAAGGGGATGTTCCATTAATATTGTTGTTTAGTAAGTATTTTTACTCCAGGCAAGGACATCCCCAAATCAACTTAAAACCGATGTTGTTCTTTAGAGTTTAGCAGTTTATACATTCCGTTATAATTTGAAGATTCTGTCAACATGGAATAGAATGGGAACAAGATCTTGTGTTGAAAAGTTCAACTTCACCAACGTCGCTGATATAATAATTAAAATAACAGAATGGTTTGAAATCCATTGATCACAAAAGTCGGTCTTGCTATAGAAGACGGCACGTACGTTGACATACACTGTTCTGGAATGAACGCTGGATCAACAATCTGTCTTCAGCCAACTTTGCATGACGTCAATCGTATATCTCAATTCAGCCCGTTGGGCTGCAATGATTGTAGCTTAATAAATCAATTAACCAAACCATTTAAGGACATACTGTGGTCACGTCTCACGACGTTGCCATGGTACCAGAAGCTTTTAAAAACCTTTCACCACCAAGTTTTATCAGAAAAGAGCGGTTTTAATTTTTATAAATGGTAAAGTCGGTTTTTGAACCTCAAACCAAGTCTTTCATGGCAGTTAAGTGATATTTGCAATGCTTAGTAAGACATCTAGGCGTCCTGCTACATTATGTAAAGAACATTGGGAAAACTTCTATTTTCTGTGCATGCGCAGAGGCCAAAAAGTTTTCCCCGTAGCTTGCTTGCCCTTCCTCATTCTCTCCCTTTCTTTTCTGGCACCTCTCGCTTTTGTTTGTTGTTCAGTACTGTTTATGCAAATGTTTGTGACCTTTCTTTACAAAGCAGACAAATAAAACAGAAAGAAAGTAAAACTTTCTAGTGTCAGTGCTTGGCAGTTGAAAATATTTATCGAGTTTTGTTGCTCAGTTCATGAATATCAGCTTCCAGGTAGTTGCATTAAGATAGGCTGGCGATGAGTGATATATTAGAGAAGTGAGTCATTGTCATTCTTTATGTTTCTGTGGATTCGATTTGGCCACGATTTGAGTAGCTGCAAGAAAAATTAAAATCGCGCCCAAATCGACTCCAAACGCCACAGAAACATAAATAATGGCAATGACAAAAGTGTCCAAGGGTAACTGATTGGTTTTATTAAATTTCGGAGCAATACGTGGCATATTTAATATTTCTCATACATTCGCTGAAAAAGGTGCTCACTGGTATGTTGTCTTAAACAACGTACCGGCCGCTTGCTGACCCAAAACCAAACGATGCAAAGGCAGAATTTTTCGTACTTTATTCGCATCCAAAGCTCGGGCTACCTGTGATGGGATTAGATTTCACTATCGGATAAGCCGGCCGTCAAGCACTACATTTCAAGTTCCAGTGAGAAAAGACATCTGGGCATGGTAGCGATCTATCTTATTATCTGGATTTCTAATTCTATCAAACTCACAGTACTTAATCATGTGCAATATTATTAAACTTTAGGAGGGACACCCTTCCAGGAGGGACACCATTCCAAGAGGGACACCCTTCCAGGTGGGAGATCCTTCCAGCAGGGACATTCTTCCAGGGGGGCCATTTAAAATGTTCCTGATGAGGAAGAAAAGGAAGCTAACGAAAAACTAGCAATAGAAAGTTATAGGGCCGGTAATTTGCCAAGAGAAAATTAAGGTCGGTTAGGTGACCACAACCAAAGATGCTATTTTGTTTGGCCTGCTTAGGACAAAAAAACAAATTTATTTGGTGCACAGAGTATTTGCAATCACACCAAGAACTGTCAAGTCCTCTCAGCTGACAATGGTAACAACTAGGCAGGAAATGGCCATATCCTGTATTATTGACGCCCTTTTGGATGAACAAGGCATTTTAAAGTGATGATGCTCAAATTGATTGGTTCACACAAAATGACACCCCAGGAAGTGCACATGTTATCATTTAAACCACTGTAAACATCTGTTCCAGGTTTTGTGTCATAAATATTGTATTTGACAGCAACATTCTGAGCTTACAAAACCTTCTCAAAAACACAAATACAGGCCTGCATTACTCCCAAGTTAATACAATCAAAAGAAATATTTTTCCACTTATTCCCTCCAGTTAACTTAAATGTTTCTTGGGCTAGACATTCTGCACAAGAGCTTTTATTCTGTGAGTTAACAGAGGAGGGCCCTGCATTCTCACTGGCTGCACAGCAAGTTTCTTTAGTTTGCAGATGATCAACACACTTCAATACCAGTTCCAACAAGTCATAGCTGCACAGGATCACAGCTTTTCCACCAAGCCGTAAAATCTGATCCCAAGAAGCGAGCAATTTAGGATATAAGTTCTGTAGTTCTTCTTTCTGGCCAAACTTGTATCCAAATGGAACGTCACAGAGTATCACATCTACAGTTGAATGCAGAAATTCTAGGTTGGTTGCATCTGCTTCAATCAGCTGTATTTCAGTAAACGTGGGAGTCAAAGCTTGCAGTTTTCTAATATTTTCCTGAAAAATAAGATAAAATCAGTACACAACTGAAAAATGCCTAAACCTTCTTCCAAGCATATCTGTAGTATAGACATCCACTGCAGTGACATTGCTGTAGTTCAAAACTGAATTCAAACTTCAGCCATCTGCTAAAATTACAATCAACTAAAGTGACGTACCATACTTAGAAGAAGTTTGTTGTAGTTTTCAACATTGTGGTGAAGTTTTAGACAAAACTTCAAGACTTGTTTGAACATCTTGAAGACAGTGGCAAGTCGGCAGGTCTCTCTCATTCAAAAATCATTATTTTATTTCCTTCCAAATGCTCAGATATAGTATAAATTATATGTAATATAGATAAATAGTTGTAACACAATGTTCTTTCCAAATATTAAAAAATTAAGTCCAAAAGATGATCTTTAAGTGCCTTTTAATTTTCTTGACCAAGAGATGGCAGCAGATGGTTGAAGTTTCAATTCAAGTTTTTAAACTTGCCATCTGGAATTTTGAAATCTACAACCAAGTTCTTCCAGTTATGGTTTTCATGTCACTGAGATTATCTCCATAGAAAATAATTAATACAGTTATCTCCCATTAACTCAAACCCACAGTTCATCACAGTTAATCAGTTCTTAACTGTCACATGCCATCCTCCTTAAACAAAGTTGATTATCATCATCATCATCATCATCATCATCGTCAACACTATCATCATTATTGTTAAATAATTATCACTATTATCATTATTATTACCATGATCATTACATTATTACCTGTCAACTTGTGGGTTAACTACCCCCATCATTCAACATATTCAGTTACATCTTGAAACCTTGCCTAAAGCATGCTGAAAACCACAGAGATCTTCCCAAGTGTGGTTCTCACATTGCATTTGTTGACTATAACAGAGTTGCTTTTGAAGCCCAAAAGGTCCCACCAATGCATGTGGCTGCAATTTAATACTTGAATAAAAAACACATTAGTATACCTGTGCAACTTCCAACTGCCTCTTGTTGTTATCACAACCAATGTATATAGCTTCTGGCCAGGACATTACAGCTTCCAGCAGTATAGTAGCAGCTCCACACATGGGATCAACTACAAGAGAACTTCTTTTAATTGAAGCTAAATACCCAATTATCCATGCTACAGAAGAGCGAAGTCCAATTGTTTTTAGATATGGTCGTTGAGACAAAGGAGTTTGACTAACTGGTATTCCAACAACCAAGAAACTGTCATTGATATGTATAAATACTTCAAATGATGGATTTCTGAGATCAATTTGCAGCTGCCACAACTCTGCTAAAGTTTTTCCAAGGGAGGCAATAATTTCCATTTGAAGATTGGATCTTTTATACTTTCCTCTACATTTGCATGAAACTCGAAAAGTTAAAGTGTCTTGACTTCTTCTTGTACAACTGATACCAGTTTCTGGACTGACTTTTATTTTAGTATTTTCCATGGTTTCAATATCTTGATTTGCAGTTTGAACTACTGCTATATATCTGGCACCAACTCTACAACTTGCACTTGAAACTTTGCCTGACCGATTCATTGTTTTAGCAACAAAATCGATGTCTTGCGATGACTGTCCTGAGTCGGTGCCATTTTCTGAACAATGGAGCTTAAGACCATTTGCTGAATCATTTTCAAAACGTTTTCTCTTAAGGGCGGGTTTCGCACTGAATTCCTCAGTTGACTCGGGGAACACTTCTCCTCTTTTTCTTCTAGTTTTCTCGAATTTTTCCTCAGTATTACAGTCAAACATTTGCTGACTAACTCTGGTCTCATTAAGAAATAATTTCAAAGTACTCAAGCAAGACTCAAATTCTCCAGTGTGCTCGTCAACAAACCGCTTAAGAAAAGGCACGATGCCTTCGTTACATTTACTTGACTCTATTTTGAGAAGCTTTATAAACAGTCTTTCAACTGATTTCAACTTCAAAAGTTTTACAACACTGGCTTCTGTAGAATCTAAGTTGAAGAAAACCTTTCCATCAATCCGATCCACTTCGCCAATAGTTTGAAACTTCTGAACAATTTCCGCTTCCACAAACTTTTCTGTCCCACGACCTGCGGTTGCAAAGAATCCATATGAGCTCATTGCTTTGTTCGACGGACAGGATTGTTCCTATTCCTCACTCTCGACAACTTCGGGAGCCAAAAACTCGTATATCCGCCATCTTGGAAACAAACACTTGCAATGGCTTGTGGGAGTGCTGTACCTGGACAACCGCTGTGCAGTTGTCACAGCGGTCGCGCGGCGGGAAGGATTTTCATGGCAACCAAGAGGTAAGCAAACATGGCGTCCATCGAAGAAGAAGGAGCTTATTACTTAGAACGTATCCTTTTTGCCGTTTAAACTGAATTTATGTATTATCCAAAAGTGTTATGTTAGTTGTATAAAGTAATTCAACAATCGTACACGAGAAACTTTGTGAAGTTCTTTAAGAGGCAAGATTTTCAATAGTATGACCACTTGTAAAGTGGTAATAAAAAAATATATAGTCAGTGTGTTGACCTGTCTTCTGCTGTGAAGATCTGGTCGTCTAGCTAGTAGATTGGTCATAAATTTACTGCTAATTTAGTAGTTTAATCCCATGTCCCACGGTGTAACCCGAAGCTATTGCACCGTGTTTTAGAATAAAATTACGTTCGGCAAGGGAAAAACTGCAAACTGCAACAGGGTCTTCAGTTAACGATTTTTAACTTTTTGGGTTCAAAGAAATGGGGAATTTTGTGATTGTCCAATGAATATGTTTTAGTAAGGATTACTGTCTTATTCTATCTTAACACTGAAACTCCAGAGGTGACAGTTGCAGATGACAGTGATGACGAGTTTGCGTATGAAGAGGTATGTGTGATGTGTCCGATACTGCTAAACAATTTGCAACAAAAGAGTTAACTAGCGGAGATTTCTGATAAACCCTATTATTATTACTATTATTATTATTATTATTAATATTATTATCCTGGAGGTACTCTTCTAAGAGGTCAAATGTCTACTTTTGCTATTCATTAGGCATTAGCCAATCAGAGCATCCCTTATATATGCTCTAGTTTATAATTATCAATAATAAAATACAAAAAATTCACTTTATCTTTAACACAAAATCCCCACCCCCACCCCTGCTAGCTATTGGCTTGAGATGGCTTTCACATGCATTGCTGCATTTGATTTGCTTCAGAGTCCTAGAAAAAAAAGCAACACTTCTTAATTCCAAGTTAGCCTTCCCTAGTTTTAATACCATAAGGTCCCAATTAAGAGTACCGGTAATGACCTTCATTACTTTAAGGTTTAGCAGCTCTTGGCTGACATTACTTTCAGGGGGTTATTACTTCTTGATCCTGTCAAAATAATTTATGTTAAGAAGTAGGTTATTATTTTAGCATTAGAATCAATTCAATTTCACATGGACCTACACTAGTTAATACCTATATTAACGATAAGGAACTACCCAGGAGTATTTTTGTCCTTAGTACATAAAATGGTTCAAAACTTTGGGGGGGTGGGGTGTTACTTTTGGGAGGATATTAATTTTGGTAATCTGTAGAAGCTAGCCTCTGAAATTGGTGTTATTTCCCAGTGGTCATTACACTTTGGTTTTTTTTCTTTCAGAACTTTATGGTATATTGCTTGCAACCCAATTGTGTAGCTATTTGCGACAGTAATTCTGAATAGTCTTATATACTAGCATCAAGCTTATTAAATAATTGCATGCATATACAAGCAAGCATTGGGGGTCATCCAATTAAATATTGTCACACCTACAGTTGAACCCCGCTATTTCGAGCTCTCAGGGGAAATGAAAAATAGTTCGAAATAGTAGGTGTTCAAAATAACTGATAGTAAATGACTAAAAATTAAGGCCAAAGGAATTCGGTCTGACTTCGAAATAGCGGGGAGTTCGAATTAACCGAGTTCGACATAGCAGGGTTCAACTGTATGGTGATTAATTAATTACCAGCGTGGGATTTACTGGTAAAATATAAGTAACCAGCAATTAAAAGGAGAACATCTTGCAACCTACAGGCTACAGTGCACTGTTTATGATACATTGACACCCTTTAATTACACTGTAAAACTTTTGTTCATTAGGTTCCATTTGAAGATGATTTCTCTATAACAGGTAAGAAAGTGCTACCTCTAAGATCAATGATAAAACAAGAAAAAGGATTTTTTTTTGTACAAGACCGTATAATTTTGTATTGGTAGTATATATATATTTACAACAATTATTTTTTTCAGTTTATCCCTGATGTGAAATTAAGAAAGTTTGAAAATATACAAGTCCAAACAGCAATATATATAAATATATTTGTATTTGTATGGTGTTTATTCGTATTTACTATATATATGTTTTTATAAAGTTTTGTTTAAAATTTTTCAGATGGAGATGAGGATTTAGAAACCGCAGTGAAGACAATTCAGGAGAGAGATGAAGATGGTGTCCTTAGGGTACTTAATTATATCAAACCTTTTATAGTGTAAATTACAACTCTCAAAAATAAAATGTTAAAATGTTATTCATTCAGAAAAACTAAGATCATAATTATAAATTAATATTCACCAAAAAGTTTAATTAAATATTCTGCAGGTACTAATACCAAATTTTTCATATCAATTTGCTCTTCGTACTTAGTTTGGTATTATTGTTATTATTGTTGTTATTATTATTATTATTATTATTATTACATAAAATATTAATTTTATAAAAGGAAGAGAAAATGCTTGTTTCTGCAGACCTCCAAACATTGAAAGCACTTTGCACAAGAAGATGGAAAACACTCAAGGAGCTGAGAAAACATTTATAATACTCCACTTGCTATAACTGTTTTGCTTTCCTGATGTACTTTCTGTTTTCTTTCATCTTCTTACATGTATTTGCTAATTGCCTTACACATTATTTCCAAGTCCCCTAAACTGTAAAAAAGAGGGATTTCCAGAGAAATCACATCTACAGTATGAATCAGCTTGGTGGATAAAAATGTGGTCACTTGATTCAAATATAGAAATACAGTGCAGAAAAAAAAGAGAAGTTAGTATTGTACTTTAAATTGTCTCAAGTTTAGATGTATAATTATACTGACCAATGATTTACAAGTACAGTAGATATATATAAGGTTCTTCAAATTCTATTTAATTTTTTTTCAAATTATTTTTTATAGCAAAGGACTGGCCCTCTTACTGCCTCAGTTACAACGGTAGGGATCAGTGTGTTTCAGTTGAGAATTTGAATATACAAATTACAAGCAGATCAAACAGAACTGCAGTTTGGAGTTAAAACTGTGCAATATGTATTAACTTATACCTGTAACTAATTAAGGGTGCATTCATTGAAAGGAAAGAAAACTTAAGAACATTTATTTAATAGTCCCAAATTAATACACCCTGCATTACTGATATCATAACTTAGGATTAATGTGTGGTATGCCTGTGTAGAGAATCTTCATTAAGTTGGGGCCGAGCTAAAGTTTTGACGTAAACCAGTCGAATAATTAAAGTTAATCATAAATACACATAAAAGTTTCATGGCACCGTCTACTGCTCTTTTTTCTTTTTCCAAACTTTTTTCCCATTTTTCTACACTTTCCTCTTACATGTACAAGTACCTGTACATATGTCTGTCAGTCTGTCCATTTAATTTTCTGTCCACCTGCATTAACTTTAGTCTGATTTTTTACAGGCTATTTTTCTTCTTCAAAACTCTTTTATTTCATATAGAAAAGCAGGTCTCATCAATTTATATCATAATTATAACTACGCAATATATCAGAGATGGTGTTGTTTGTTCTGTAGAGACCTGAAGTTGTGGAAGACTTTGTGAGAAACTTTCTTGTCAAGATGGGCATGACAAGAACGCTTGATTGTTTTCAAACTGAATGGTTTGTATAACTGCACATTTTTAATATTAAGTTAATTTAAATAAACATTAAAATTGAAGATTTAGAACACTTCATGCAAGGCACTTTCTAAACTTTTTAATTTCCTCAAATGGTTAAACATTTAAGATCTAGAGGGCCCAGTAAGGGGTAAATTCCGACAAGTGACATGGCCTTGAAATGGTGACACGAGAGCTGACTGAACTAGCGACATATGACAAGCTGCTCTAATGAAATACCAACAGTGATACACAAGGTCCCGAAACTGTGAACACACTCAGTCTTGAAATGTAGACGGGTGACATGGGGACCCCCCCCCC
>JANSTQ010171118.1:0-10108 GCA_026167885.1 Bergia puertoricense
ATGACAGAAGCGAAGAACGACCGAAGCGAATAATGACAAAAGCGAAGAACGCTGAGATGCAAAATGAGGGAAGTGAAGAATGGCAATAGCTGGAACAGAAGAATTACATGTTTGAACAGGAGAACGATGTTTGAATCGAAGAATAACAAGTTTGAACCAAAGAACTGAATGTTTGAACTGAAAAACCACATGTTTGAATCGAAGAATTACATGTTTGAACCGAAGACTTGCATGTTTGAAGCGAAGAATTGCATGTTTAAACCGAAGAATTGCATGTTTGAACCGAAGAATGACATGTTTGAATCAAAAGATTGAACTGAAGAATTGCATTTCTGAATTTTGACACGCAAAACGCGCCATACTGGAGAAGTATAATACCAAGCTGGATCTAACTTTTTAATTCCGGCTCTTGACAGACACTCCTAAGTTCTCAAAGACATCTGTAAGAAGAAGTACATCTGAATTGAGATACAAGTCATGGTATTCTCTCATACATTTTATTCCACAAGTTTGCCACACCTTTTGCACATGAGAATAATCTTCTTCAGAAATATTCGTATCATTTAATTGTGAATAAAAGGCTTGCTTGGGTGGTAAATAAACTTCTTCAAACTTTTTCAGGCTATCAACATGATCATATGGGTAGACATCTTTTTTCAGCATTAGCTTGAGCTCTTCACCTTGGAAGAAAGAGGCAGTATTCCTGCACTGTTCTGCCTTGAGATTATTTACTAAGTTGCCGAAGCTTGTTGCCATGAACTTGTAGCTATCAATGAACCTTACTTCACGATAGACTTTTACTTCCATATCACTATATTTCTTCTTATATTTATCAACAAGAATCTTCTTGGAGAAGGAGATGTATTACTTCTCATTGTTTGGAATACAGTTTATTGTTCCTTCTGTTACTCCATGCAGATTCTTTAAAAAGAGATGCGCATCATAACCTGCCAAGTTATGGAATATTACAGGAGCAAACTTTGGTACTTGGTATTTTAGGTTGCATGTATTATTTGCTGCTCCCCTATATTTTCCAGTAAGATAGCAGTGAGCACGCACCTTGAAAAAAGAACTATCTTCTTCAATACTAAACCCTCTTATCGCATTATCACAAATATGACAACGTGTGGCTTTGTTGAATTCTTCCCTTTGAGACGCTATAAGCATTATCCTTCTCTTCCGCTTGAACTTGCGGTAAATATCATGAACTTCTGCTCCTATATTTTTTATAAACACTGGTGAGATATCTTCATCCTCTTTACTTTTCGTATGAACAACCAAACGAGGTTTCTAAATAGTATCATTGAAACATTTTACATAATAACAAAAACCTGATGGAGTATGCTTTTGGTAATACTTTGTATAGCTGTTTCCAGGATCTGATTGGCACGTGTCAATCGGTTCAGTAAAGCACTCAAAGTCTGCATAAATCACAAAAGGGACCCGCATTGACCCGTTATAACTCTCAAACTCTAAAATTTTTGGAACTTCTTTTTCAGTCTTATCCTCATTCTCTTCTTTCTTGCTTGGCATGACAACCTTCACGAAATCATGATATAAACAGTACTCAGAATGTCTTGCCAAAGATATTTTTGTTGGGAAAGATTTTATACATGTCTTACAAAAAAATCTCTTATGCCCATGCTTATTTATTTGGTTGGATAAGAGCCGATACATACTTTTTATCCAACAATAATGTTGGTTCTCTCCCCCATTTGATATTAACAACAAGTCTATGATTGGCCTTCCTCCACACTTACTTATCCTTAGCAGATACACAGCATTATCATAACCAAATACGTTTACATCATATGGGTTTTGTTATTCAAACTTTATAATATCCTTGAGACTAGTTAGAAAAGGAATACCCTCCCAATTAAGCTTTTCAGCATTCTCGCGCATTTTATGACAAAATCTTTCAGGATGTTTTTTTATCGGATATATTGCTGAAGTAACAGCCCACTTAAAACATTCCTGATCCTCATTCTTTATGTTATTGATAGCCTTCTTATTTGCTAATACTTCTGGAAGGGAAATATACGATGAACCAGAAATAAGTTTGTATTTGTCAACGAGTATATCGAGATGAATTATATGCTTGAAATCAGTACCCCCTTTCTGGTTATCCCCAATGTTTTCAAAATGTTTCTCACACATTGCATCGTAAAGCTCAGAAACAAAAGAATCCGTTATTATCTCATGAAAAAAATGAAAATACCCCTTTTGTTCAACCGCAGCCAGATTTGGTGTTAATAAACTCCGCTTTTCAAACATGCAAGTAAGTAATAGTTTCATCTTAAATGGTTTATCTTGTTCGTTGACAAGATTAACCACATTATTCTTTACAAATCTCATGAAAGACTCTGGATCATAGTTTGGCTGACCATCAATTCTGTACGTCTAAAGCCCCCCAACGCTGTCGCTGTGGTTTTAGGTTAATAAATATTTTCACTTAAATGATGTTGACCTCCTTCTTTAGTTTCTCAACACGTTCATTCACTAGCTTTTTGATAGGCTTAGGAACATGGGATAAAATCCAATCAGCAAACTCCTTTGTTTTAGATGCTAATGCTGGTGACCATCCCTTAACCTTTTCAACGAGATTTGGTTAACAAGACACGTGGTGACGTTGCGGCCCTGGTAAAGGAGTAAGCTTTGGAACATTTATTTCAGGAACAGGTTGATCCATAATATTTTGCGAATCACCCAATACCTGTGCTCCATACGATTCAGTAAGACTAGGCAGTTGATTAAGCGTATGAATCAACTCTGCTCTCCGCATATTTCGGTATCTTTTAATACCATATTCGTTAGCTAGTTTCCTTAGTTCCTTGACGGTCATTGCTTGTCTAATGTTCGTGTTTTATTATGTCTTAGAAAAATATTTTTAAACTTACTTTAAATCTCACAAGCATCATACCTAAAAATAACCCAAAAATCCCCCGCGGCAAAACTTCCGGTTCTTTTGATGAACAAATGTAAAAATCACGCAAGACTCATAAACTTTTTATTTGTTTTATGAAAAAAAAATTGTAAAGTAAAAAATATTTTATAAAGTTTTGATAGAATTTGGAAGGTTTAAACTATTTTCCGCTTGTGTGCAACAATTTTAGCTCACATTTTTTTAAAAGAATGACGGAATTTTGGATGTTTCAACTATTTTTCCGCTTTGTGTGCAAGAATTTTGGCTCACGTCTTTTTAGTGTTGTCTCAAAATCGGCATTTATATACTACTCATAGTGATTAATATATTCACTTCGTTTATTTAAACAATGGATCGACACTCGCGCGTTACATACTCGAAAACCTAGTAAAAACGTAAAAACGTTTTTGTCTTATCCAGAAAATGAATGGCACAAATTTTAAAGTGTTTCTCAATAACATCTTTTTTTAAAATCTATATTACACATTAACTATACAATCAGGCGCACGCCAGATGAGCTGCTTTTCAGTTTTAAGACTGCTCTGAATGTTTGTTCTTATCAAAAATTCTAAATTCTAAGTGTCTCGTGTACCGTAAACTGCGTTATTATCAGTCTTATTTTTCAAAAGAATGTTTAGTGAATCAATGCTAATTATAAATATGATAAAGTATTTTGTAATATTTTTGTATTGCAACAGAGGTCTGCGTTTGCAAGGCCTGCGTTTTCAAGATCTACGTTTTCGAGATCTGCGTTTTCGAGGTCTGCGTTTTCGAGATCTGTGTTTTCAAGGTCTACATTTTCGAGGTCTGCGGTCTGCGGTGTGCGTTTTCGAGGTCTGTGTTTTCTAGACACCCACTGCGAGTGTGGCAAAACAGAATTCAGAAAAATTCTGAAGAAGCTATAAGTCTGTCAATTTCAGTGTCGACTTGAGAGCAGAATTTTCTTGTCTTTTGGACCAACTGTGTTCTAAAACTGGCACCGGAAAGTTTCGATCTGATCGCCCACCGGGCAGAATGCGTGCGCTGTCTCCACAAAGTATTTCCACAAAGTATTTCTAACGACTCGGAGGTTTCTGACCTCGCAGATACAAGAAGAAAAAGAAATACGGCAGAGTAGAGGAAATGCCAGTGTACATGCCGACGGCAATGATTCTGAGTACGATCATGACATTAGAATGCTCACCAAATCTGATAAAATCCCTCAAACTGTAAATGAGCGGGGAACCGACTCATCTATAACAGATACTGAGATCCTTAACAGACTAGCCAGCGCGTTGGATGACAAAGACGGCACTGCTAAACAATCCATCGACAACGTACCCACGTTGCTGTAAAACGTTGGTGCAAGAAATTAACTCCAGACAAAACTAAGGAACTCCTTCATAAATATAAACAATCAATAACTGTGGATCCATGAAAGCGGTGAAGGTAAACACTGAGATCTGGAGCCGGTAAGAGGAAAACAAATTTGCACACTGCAAATATGCAACAGTTAGTTCGGAAAATTACATTTGCAGCGTTGCAAACCGCCGATGATTTGCTATTAAAGAAACAAGGAAACAATCACATGATTTCCCAGTAGATCGATTCTGTAGCTATGCTTGGGCATCTCAACACGCAGTTGTCACAACTGAGGCAAGATCAGATACGACCTGCTCTTCGCTCGGAATATGTCTCGATTTGTTCAGTCGATTTTTCCCAATAAAGTGAATACCTTTTTGGGGAGGATTTAGCTCAAGTGATTAGGGATGCCAAAGTGACAAGTTGAATTAGCTACTCGGTCACAGTCACCCATGCAAGGGAAACTATCGGGGGCATAGCAGCACTGGCCCTTAAATCCCAGCTAAGGGGTTAAACTGAACAAGAATTTTCGTCGAGGGGAAAGTCCAAACCATTTAAAAACAAAAAGCACTCCAAAACCAAAAAACGATAATCAGCAAGCTGCTGGCACTGAAAGAAAATGTAAGTAGCTTGGTAGTTTATCTACCCAACCTTCTATTACATTTTAAAAATCTGTCTTTACATTTTAAGGCTTGTCAGGTAGCTAACAATTATATACAGCCTGGTCCCAAAGCACTAGAGACAAAGAAATCCTATTTGATGTCTACGGTGTGAGCATTACATGTATTCACGTTGGCTTCCTTGCGCAAAGATCACAAACAGTGAATCCCCTTTACTTTATCATGAAATTGACAATTTGACCAGGGAAGGCCTCATAGAGAAAGTAATTTATGACCCTGACCAAACTTTGTCAAACATTTTTCAACGACCTAAGAACGTTGGGACATATAGACTCATACTTATCCTTGAGAAGTTCAATTAATATGCAGAATACCAGCATTTTAAAATGGACTTTCTTAACACTATGACAAAATTAGTAGCAAAAAGAAGAAAAACTGTTACGCGGCATTCAAAGACATGGAGGATGCATTTTGCTCTCTGGGATGGTGAACTGTATGAATTTACATGTTTACCTATGGGCTTTCAAGTTCAACCAGAAAATCTTTAAAAGTTTTGAAACCACCATTGGCAGAACTACAAAAAAAGGATGATATTTACAGCGGCAGCGGCAAACTTACAGGCAGTGTATTCTATACCTAACTAACACCATAATTATCTTTCACAATTTTGGCATTTGTGATACTTCCCACTAAGTCTAGTGTAACACACTCACAGGAATTAGTTATACTAGGCTTTGAAATAAATTCAGCTAACATGACAGTAAAACTTACGAAAGAAAAGACTAGTTGTCTGAAGATTGCGTGTGTAACCTTGCTCAAAGAATCGCCCCAACTATACGGGATGTAGCAAGAGTTGTAGGGAAAATGCGTCGAGTTTTCCTGAAGTTATGCATGAAAACCTGTACTATAGGTACTTGGAAATTGATAAATCACTTGCCCTAAAAGCCGCAAAAGCAAATTTTGATGAAAGAATGTCCTTGTCAAGTGAGGCAAAGAAGGAGTTACAATGATGTAAACACAATGGTTACCATGGCAACAACTTAATTCAGCGGGACAAACAACAGCACGTGAAAAGATTTATTAATAAATTTTGGAAAAAACACGAGATTTGGCGAATATTTCTCGACTTCGAATATCAGGAAAGTTCTCTTCAGTTGAAATCTGCGCTAATGTGGTTAATGAATTTAAAAAGAAAATCCTTAGTTTAGAGCTAGAAAATTTTAGTGGGTAACAAGGAATTATCTTTGCAGTATTTTATTTTTTAGTATTTTATATAAGTTTTAATTGTTGTCTTAGAATAGTTTTAGTAAGTATTTTTTGCTTGGAGACATTAGCTTATTATAGCTACTCTTAAATTCGAGTTGAAATAAAGTTCATGTATGTATGTATGCCAAGGATATGAGACCAGTCATTCAGTTCCCTGTAATTCATTGGCAAAAAGAAAATTAGGGAATGGTGCATGTGGAGGGACATATGGCTAAACGTGTCTCATATCCCTGGTAAAGATAATTTTGTTGATTGATTGTTGTTGTTGTTGATGTTGGTTTTGAATCGTAACGAAATCAGAAAGAATCTTGATGGAGAGACCAAACCTATTTAGGGTTTTTGAGAAGTGAAACTTCCAATCTTATATGGACTTATTTGTGTCAACGTATAAATAGGCAGTTGATGAGATATGTCTCATATAAGCCAGACCCCACTGCCCATAACATAGATGCTTTTTCCATGCGATGGTAGTTGTATACCCCCATCCGCACCATTGGCATCTATAAATTAGCATATTAATGTGTCCAAAGGTTGAGAAAAAAAAGGGAAAAAAATCGAAATACTTGCAAACAATGACAACAGTAAATACTATATTTTTATGAGCCAAATAAAACTTTTCAATGACAGTTCAATCAATTTACATAATTTATTCTATATCAGTGTCTCGTGTCCATTTATCTGGCCAATGATTTTGAATCTTCCACCTTTTTCTTTCTTCTTCCTCTCGACCTTTTTCTCTCTTCTCTCCTCCTATAATATCCTTTGTCTTCTGGGCTTGCCTTGACGTAGCTAAACCACTCTGGTTTCCTCCGTTTTCTCGGTGGTTGAATTCTGCGTTCTGTGGAATCAGGCGGGATGGAGAAAGGAATACCTAACGGGGTTGAAACTATGGCAGCCTGTTCAGTCTGCTTAGACCTGTAGACGGCGCGTATATAATTTGCCACCATTGTTGATCTGTGGGTGAAATGAATGCTTGGGATTGTGGTTTGACATTCGAGACAGGTTGCTTTTCCGATCTCTTCCGGTTCAACACTTCGAGTCTCGGGCTGGGCAGTGGTATTACCGTAAGGCAGCGAATCTCGAAGTTGGTTCTTAAATGACAGAAACTGCTGTAAACTTTGGGCGTATAGTTGGGTTTTCACGTCATCCAGCAAGTCAGGTAGTTTTAAGATCTGGTCCATTTGTCTGTCCAAACGACTCATTTCATTTACCACAGGGGATTGTGTGTAGATTTCTTTCCTTAAAAACTTTGCAATAGCCTCTGCAGCTGAGTTATCTTTTGGCCTCTTAGAAACTGGATTGCTTGGTAACACATCGGTTTTCAATCGGCACCGATCATGTGTGTTGGATTTTAGATCTACCAGTAAATATCCATACGAGTGGCGTACAGCTTCTTCGTATTTTCTCATGAACGTTTCTGGCCCTATAGGATACATCTGCCTAGCAAGAGTTATGACTTGCATTTTGTACCGCGGGTTTTTAAATAGCACGAGATAGTGACTAATAAGACTCCTGATTTTTCCTTGGTGAAAGAGATTCTGGAGCAGAAAAATGACACTGAGGTATTAATGATGAGAACCTTTTGTGAATAGGCTGTGCTCCGAGGTCAGGCATGGACCGTATAGCAATCTCCAGTTTAAAAATATTGAATAATGGGATTGTTTCCTGGAGTGGCGATTTATAAATAAAGCGTTTTTCCCACGATAATAACGTGGTTAACTAGAGGAGAACAATCGCTTCCTGTGTCCCCCAGAAACACTGTTCGAATATCCAGCGGTTTGTCCTATAAATTCAATACATTTAGAAATGATTCTATTTCACTCCAGAATTTTCTAGTAAAACTATAGTATGATATTTCCGCCCCATTCATTTTTCCATTGTTGTTCTACTTCACTGGTGCTGTGTGTTTCTTGAAGTAAAATAATATCTGCACCTCGATTTTTTGCCGAGGTGAAGATGGTTCTCCTTTTTTTATAATAATTTAGACCTCGAACATTGAGTGAGATTAACTTCATGCTAACCATTAACTTTGAAAACCTCTCCAAATAGTTTCACAACCTCCTCTTGGTGCGAGTTGTAGCAAAATATACGCATACTAGTTGTGTATAGTACAACAAAAACATTACAAATAAACATAAATATGATACAAAACAAAAATAGATGCAAAACAAAAATATAAACAAGATTCCCGTGAGCGGTATATCCGACCGCGTTCGCGTTTTTAATCGTTCGGTGCAGAAAGGCTAGCTAGTTCGATTATGTCGTGCTTTGCAGAAAGCGATAGTAATGATCGAACTTGTCGTATCCGAAGAATAACATACATGTAAGATAATTAAAATCTAACGATATAATTAGAATCTAAAACGCTCAGGACTAATAGCAATATATAAACCTAACGATAAAGTTTTTGAAATACAAGCACAAAATTCAGATGAGTAAATAGATTTTCTTAGGTTTAACTATCATACTTTATAGCCACTGCGATTGAACGTCCTTCATAGTTTTACATCTCTCAACTTTGTCTGGCTCTTTTGTGGGCTTAACAAAGATGACTCCGTCCAATGTCCACACCTTGCTGATTACATCGCTAATGTCTGATTCTCGCAGGAACTTGAGATTCGAGCGCCTTGCTTCAGTTAGGTCTTCCTGCATCGAAAAGGGTCACCTGTGTACTTTCAAACCGCATTGCTTCTTAAGAATTTCAATTTTTTTGTTATGACGAGTGAGCCGGAGAATAGTTGGTCTCGGTCTCCTTCGGCTAAACCATTGTCTTCCGGCCAAGTCTGTGGCTCCGACTAACATCTTCATCTTTGACCACAATTTCAAGCTCGTCTTTACAAAAATCCTTGACTAGCTGATCAGTGTTCTCTCGGTCGCCTTGTTCTTGGATACCAAAGATTCTGAGGTTTGATCGGCGTGTGTATTGTTCTAGATCATCGAGCTTTGCCTCGAGCACCTCGTCCTGAGCGACCAGATCCGCCTTTTTTTCCCTTTGTGTTCTACCTTGTCTTGAAGATTTTTAAAGTCGAAATCTATACTGGCAGCTAAAGGCGTTTTGAAATTTTCTGAAGACATACTGATCTACCTGGTGAGCTACAATTTCTCTTGCCTTTGCTTTTAGTGCTGCTTCTGCCAGGTTCGGTAAGACATTTTGAACCCACTGGTTCAACTTTGATTCAAGCTTCGATCATATTTTTTCTGTGAAATCATCAACAGAATCTTCGTTTGTTGATTTAGAACTTCTTAGTGACCTCCCTGTATTCGTCATTCTGCAGTTTTGTTAATTGTAGTAGCCTTCTGCGAGAAGGGAGATAGCTTTCCATGCGCTTCATGCTAAACACGTCGTCCATTCGACTGCTCACCCGCTGCCCCAAGGTACTGTGGTATTGTCTTTCCACCGTACAGCAGCTGCTGGCCGTATAGCAACTGCCAGATTCGCCTGTTTGTGCTTTCGGTTGGACCTCATGAGCTGCGTCTTCGTAATTCAGCATCACCAACCTGCAAAGTTGATGGTCAGCAACACACACTACACTAGTACATAACACTACACATTCAAGAACTGGATGACAGATTTCGTTTAGCTAAAGCAAATTAAACTAGGGAAACCTTTGGATTTGCTTGCTTTCAAGGACAATGAAAAACTTTATGTAGATAAGCATCTTTGACACGGACTGAACAGGTAAGGAATAATCAGTCGAAGCTATTCTTAAGCTACCGGAAACCTTTCAGGCTAGTTTCTAAAGCTACTATTTCTAGGTGGGCCAAATCAGTTGGCCCATTAGCAGGCGTTGATGTTAATGTGTACAAGGTCCACAGTAGCAGAGCTGCTTCCACATTCTACGCGGTGGCGCCTAATGTTCTAATGTGGCACCTATTGCACTAATTCCCCCTTGTGAGAATATGCATACTAATTACTTTAAACAAGATCGAATTTTAGGCGGGAAAATAATTCCATTCT
>JANSTQ010171129.1:0-10107 GCA_026167885.1 Bergia puertoricense
AATCGATTATATAATCGAACTCTTGTCCATATAAGGAACGCCTTTCTCTTTCCATTCCCAATTCATTGTCATTCATTTTCCATTACAAGAGAAATCCATTTCCATTGATATTTTACATGTACATAAATGCATGTGTATAGGTTTGTACACATAAGTATCTGATCTGTATTAAAAGCATTACTGATCGACAAGTGGAAACACTGCTCTTTTGGAAGGTTTACAATAACCTTAGTGCTTAGTTCTGTGCCTTTATCCACAGGGGTAGAACCCTGGACATTCTACTTTATGAATTGCTTCCTTAACTTTAATGTGCTGTTCATCATGGCTCTGGCTGCTTTACCTGCAAGTGTGAGTATTTGTTAATTAAATAGAAACACAAGAGTGGCTTTCACTTGGCTGCAATCTTTGTGAATAAATGTCATTGCGATGACTTTGGCCCCATTTACTGTATGCTACGCTGGATTTTTGGTACAGCACAGATAAAAATGGCACCCATACCAATTTTACTCATGCTCGCACTACCTAAATACTGGTAGGTAGTCTGAGCATGGATACAGATGGTATGGGGGCCACTTTTATCTGTGCTGTACCAAAAATCCAGTGCAGTGTAAACGGGGCTTACATGTAAATTACAGTTGAAATTTTTTGCAATTATTTATTATGGTTATAGGTTTAATGTTTGCAAAAATGAGCAGAAGTTAAAACAAATTGCTGCCTGTAAAGAAGACTGTGAACAGACACACAAGTATGCTAGTGATTTTTAACCTTATTTGAAGGGACTGGGCAGGCCAGCCACACCTTTAACTGACCCTTGGCCACTGTTGAGAGAACACCTCTGATTCTCTACTTCATTGCTTCTTATTTGTTGCAAAATGCAGAATCAAATATCTTGCTTTTTAAATTCCACTCTAGAAACTCAATATTGAGAGGACTTTTATTTGAACGGCAAACGTAGTGTGCCATTGTATGTTGTGGATTGTAAGTATTGTATCGTGACATCAGTATCGAGATATGTATCAATTTGAGGCAAAATGTATCATTGCAGACCTAATGAAGTAAAAGAAAATGATTATTTATTAACCACTATAATTTAACTCCCATTGTACAAAAGGAATATCTCTCATTTCAGATTTTTGTTAAACGTGTAACAAGAAAAAGGCAAGGAAAGAAATGTACATTATGTAAGTTGTGTTCTAACTGTAAAAAATTGGTATTTCAGCAATGTATGATACAACTTGGATTTGTTCAGCCTTTCTAAGTTGCTTGACTATTCCTTTGATAAATGTAAGAATGATTGTCGTTTGTTACTAGTTCCGTCGTCAGTTTTACCAGTTTGGTTGTCATTGTCGGGGATGTACATATGGATTCTTATTTTCTTCACAAGACCCCATAAGGTGAGGGTTAAATTTTAATTTATAGATGTGTAAAATATCTTTTTGATCGTGGCTGAAGAAATCGACAAAATAGTTTTTGTGATTATAAGTAGTATAGCTTTGACTTGGCTGGGTTCTATGAAGGAATCTCATTTACACTCTGGGCAATAAAGTATCTTAAGGATGACGTTAAGGAGGAACAAATTATCTTATGTATTTAAATCATCTTAGGCATGTGATTTATTTTAGTTATTTGAATTATCTTAGGTGTTTATAGTGAACATTTTATACGTTTTGTTTTGAACCGCGTGAATGAAATTGTAAGGGGTTCATTGGCTGTTTTGTCTTTCACCCTCTTGTTAGTTTTGAATAATTTTGGCCACTGCAAACTCAGTGATACTCGGAGCTAATTATGCTACAGTAACGTACTGCATAAATAATTTTATGTGCAACTGTTTTAAGATCATTCTCAAGCTGTTAATTCATGTTTGTTTCTGCTTTCAGGAAGAGAGGTTTCTATTCCCAATTTATCCCCTGTTCATTTTATGTGGAGCCGTAACTTTAGCCGAAGTTCAGGTCAGAATTAAACATCGTAAAAAGGTCTGTTAGAAGGAATCCTCGACTGAAAATAGTTTTACTTTCAAATACATGTAAATAGTGGTAGTTAAAATTCATAGAGCGATTAGTTTGTCTTTTTCTCGAGTTTGATTTTTGCACGTCTAGAAATGTGACGTAACACTGTTGCAGTGCCAGGCCCCCCTCTTCTTCACATTGTAATCACCAAAAGCGAAGCCTAGCATTGCATTCGGAATCCTTGCACTTAAAGATAAAGTGCGAGATTAACGGTTTAACAGAAGTGTTTTGTTACCATGTCATTTGACGTATTTTGAAATTGTATGTGTTGATGACATCATAAATGCGTAGAGGAATGATGAATGAGGTCAAGAAAATGGTGAGGACTTGTCACATTGTGAAAAGTCAGTACAATTTTGGAACAATAAGTGCATAACCCAAGATGAAAACTTTTCATTGCAACAGGCCTGGCAGCTAAGGTAACAGTGTCCAACATCTGGTCAATAAGAACGAAAGTGAAGGCAGTGGAAGCATACGTTTAGTTTTGGTACTGTACTTATTCGAACTTTGCTGAATAGGGGCTCCAACATAATGGATTATAAACTAGCAGACTTTGCTATATTCATATCTACTGCACCTGTGGCACCTACTCCTTGGAACGTTCACTGTTGTTATGTAATGTTTCACGCGATTACTTGTAGACGATTGTTCTGTTTCAAAGTAAAGCGAACATTTTGACATTTCGTTCACAAATGTTTTTAATGTTTCAGAAACTTTATCACTTCTTGTTTTTTAACAACAACAACAAGCGCCATTACTCGTCAGCCGCAACTTGGTTGGTTGCTGCTGTCGGAGTACTGTACACCGCACTGTCACTGTCGCGGTCATTCGCCCTGACGTATGGTAGGTACAACAGCGGGCAACGTACAGTGTATCAGTTAATAATTATTAGCTCAAGCGGCATGCGTATCTTGATTGTGTCAGCTGGAGGACCATCTTTCATGCAGTTGAATGTGAATTTAATTAGGCTTACAGCTCCTGCAGCCTCTGCATTAGTATTTCATAACCTTTGTGCTATTGTAGTTCACTAAAGTGGCTGAAAATGACTGAAATTTGTACGTTATCAGTACGTGGATGTTTGTTTGACTTGAAGACTTCATTGTTCCGAATGCACACATAATATCCTTTTTACGGGGCTCCTACGGTCCGTGAAAATCCTGGAAAGTCTTTCAATTATGGAAAAATTCAGGTTTGGAAAGTTAATGGTAACAAAACTAGTTCGGTTCCTTGCAAGTCCTTGATTTAGTTGCCAGGCTACACCACCAGTAAGCGAAGACTTCCAAAATTTAATTTGCCATAGTAGGCCCTTGAATCTTGGAAATTCCTTGCATTTCATGTTAAGTTAAAGGCGGTAATCTTGATTTTAGGAGTTCGTATAATTTGTCAGTGTGTATCTTCTTGTGCTTATATGTTTCTGGAAGAATTCCCACGTTAACCAATGCCGATTACTTCCATTCTCTCAGGATATCATGCTCCACTCGAGCTATATATGGACATGAATCACATGGCTCTCGACCACACCCAGCACACACTCCCCCCTGATAAGGACGTGAATGTGTGTGTTGGCAAGGAGTGGTACAGGTTTCCCAGCAGTTTCTTCCTTCCTTCAGAAAGGTGGGCCGGTCTGTCTGTGTCTGTTTCTGTATCTGTTTCAGTTTGTATGCGATATCGCAACAACTTTATTAAAATGAAATCCAAAGCACTCACGTCACTTACAAAGCTTAAAATCTAAAATATTTACTTAAATTACGTCTTTAGGTGGCATTTGAAGTTTATCAAGTCTGAATTTAGAGGGCAGCTCCCCAATCAATACAGCAGCAGTGATAATGCCACCAAGATTATACCGGCCCATATGAACGACATGAACGTCGAGGAACCAACAAGATACGTGAGTAAGCTCTGTATATTAAATCTGAAGAGCCGACGTATATGCACAAGAAATAACTTTGTCAACTTCAACATTGGGTAACATTCATTAATTCGCAAAACTTCATGTTCTGCAGAGGACCAGTCAACCATTGTTACAAAATTAGTGATAACAACGATCCAAAGATGATGACATTGGCAATAATCAGTGATCATTGACAGCCAATGATATTGATGATGGCAACGATAAATAGTAACAATAATAATGATAATAAATACATAAATAAATAAATGATTTATTTAGCGCCGTTCCCCATGTGGACAACAGTAGTTATGATAATGACAATTCATGTTTAAATTGCTGTCTTTATATATTCTATCAAATGCTTTGGCAGTACTTGTAAAAGTCAAGCTGATCAAGCTTTTCGTTACTGTTACTGACACTGTTGATGCTACTGATAATTTCATTCAACGGAAGTGACGTGAGAACCGTACTCGGAAGAGGTTTGTTGTAGTTTTAAACATTGTGACGAAGTTTTAGACAAAACGTCAGGACTTGTTTGAACATTTTGAAGACGACGGCAAGTCGGCGGGTCTCTCTCATTCAAAAACCATTTGTTTCCTCCCAAACGCTCAAATATTACAAAATCCATGAAAGACGAAGTAGTTGTAACACGAGGTTCTTTCCAAATATCCAAATAACGGGTCCAAAAGATGATTTAAGTACAAGTTAGAGCCTTCTCATTTTCTTCACCGAGAGTTGGTAGCAGACGGGTGAAGTTTTAATTCAAGTTTTTGAACTTGCCGTCTGCAATTTTGAATCTACAACGAAGTTCTGATTACAGTTTTTACGTCACGTAATGTGGTTACTAAAACAAGCATTTCAAGCTAATCATTCGCTCACCCCACCCCTCCTGTTAACTGAGTGGTCCGTCACTGGAGTAGACCCTATTATGTCAAAACACCTTTAGGACACAGTGTTCGACAATTTCCATGTCTTTCATAGGTTCCAGTATCCAAGTGTCATTACTTGGTGGACCTGGACACTGATCGGGAGACTATCAATGAGCCAAACTACTCCAGACAGACAGACTCCTGGTCAGTGGTTGCTAGCCGACCCTTCTTGGACCAGCACAGGTGGGTCGACACACAGACAACGGAAATGACGTAACAAACAAACTAACAAGAACTTTGTTTTTCGTTATGCCGAAGTTTCGAATATTAATTCTCCGTTTGCCAGTACCATAATGCTAGGAGTGCTGCTTGATAGTAAGAAATGGTGATGTGTTTTCTCAAGAATGATAAAGACAGCAACTACTATACTGAACACGAATGAAAAGTTCAAGTGTCTGGAAATTGTTCATCATTGAAAGGCCACTGGTCACTTTTGTTAGCTGGTTGTTAAGGAAAAATTTACACGAATGCTTTTTCCAATCAAAATAAAGAATTCTAAATATTTTTAAAGCCGATTTTATTTTCCTTGGAAAAAGATGTTCAAAAACAATCCAGACTCCTAAGCTCTGCGCATTGAAAGAGAAAGGACAGCTCGTGAAGTCTAGTCATAGTTGTGTTTTGTTTGTTCCATTCATTGTTTGACAAGCTTATCGTGTGTTTTTTCTCCAGGTCCAACAGATTCTTCAGAGCTTTCTACGTCCCGTTCCTCTCGTCGAGATACACAACCTACATCAACTACAATTTACTAAAAACTACACGAAGGGTGAAGAAAAAAATGAAACGGTCGCAATAGTCTTAAGTATTGTAGTTTAATAAACGCCCCCACATGATTCATGCTTTAGTCTGTTGTGAATCAGTACGCTGATAGAGCCGGCTTTTTCTGAATTCAACGGATAGGCTAAACATTTTCTGTTGTACAAAACCCGCCACCATTCGTTCGGCCAACGAGAGGAAAAGCACTGGTCATTGTACATTAACGATAACAACAATAACAATAACAATAACAACAACAGCAATAATAATATTTAATACTAGTACTGATTAAGAAGTACTCTATTTAAGCAACACTACTAATAATAATAGTAATAACAGTAACAACAACAACAAGAATATTATAATAATAATAATAATAATAGCGACTATTTTTTTGTAGATTTGCCTTTCAAAGAAACGGCTGTTAATATAATCTAATAATAATCGCAGATGATTTTTTTTGTTGATTTTGCGCAATGTAAATATTACCATAGCCCTTAACAAACTTAAACTTCTGAAGTTTTATAAAATGCAGTGAGAGTCAGAGCTTCCCATCTGTCTTACACCCCCACCCGAGAAAGAATCCGTTACCGTATCTGTCAGCTAACAAAAATAAAACTCGCCCCCACTCTCGAATTCACCCCATTCAATAATTCGTTTAAGGTTCATTCATTCCTCTGTCAGATTAAAAACTTTTCGGAAGATTGCTGAACGTCGCGGAGTTTGTTTTGTCAGTTAACTTCGGTGTTCTTTGTCAACGACTTGTATAATTTAGAGACTTGCCGTTCAAAACTGTACTGGCCATTCAAATTCCACAATATGCTCGATTAGTGACAACCGACATTCTTCCCGTCCAATCCCGTATATTAACCGGTTATTTTTGCACCGTATAACCTCGTCCCATAAACGACAACTGTACCCATCGCGAACTAGCTCGCGCTCAACAGTCTGAAGGAATGTCTTGACATCTGCACTGGGGATATCGGTGAGGACAATGTCCGGGTTTTGGAGGCGACTCTTTATATAATCAAAGGATTCTTGGTGGTGTGTGTTGTGACCTTGTTTACAAGGTTTACAGACCAACAAGCTGTGATCATGGTTCCCCAGGCATTCTGGGTAATTTTCTACTTTCTTATGGTCTTCTGCCGACAGAATATTCACTTTACCAGTGGATGAAAAGCTCTTGAGGCTTTTCTCTTGCGCTTTTGTGATGATTTCATGTTTCCATTTATCAAAGTTGTTTCCAAGTTTTGATTTCCTTGCTTCTTCAAGTTTTGTAGCAAAGACGTTAGCGTAACGTTCAAGTTTCTCCAGAAGGCCACGGATTTGGTAGTACTGTGCTTCTTTGTAAACCTGGAGGGGGAAAGAAGTGGATAGTAAACATTGCGCGTGCGCAACCTCGTTCCCAAGGTTCTTCCTCTTCGAGCGATAGAAGTGGAAAGGTGCTATGCACAGGGTACGTAGAGCGAAGACACGGCTATCAACTAATTTGGCTCACGACGTTATTTTAACATTAGATTGTACTGTGCAGTTATGGGTGTAAAAATGGACTATTAGGAAAAGGGGGGGGGGGCGATTTTTTTCTGTTTATCCAGAAAAATAGTCTGTTGCGGATAAAGCGACCACAGTACTTCACAAACTCACTTTACAGCCACGGCAAACTGTTGCATGTCAGTACCTGGCCAGTTCACACTAATAACACCAATAAGAAGTAGCTGTTATTACCAGTTTATTCTATAAACGCTGCAAATGCTTGTTCGAGGGAATACGGTGGCAAAAAAATTCTGTGAATGGCAGTAAAGCTGAATGTGCGTGGTGAAGGTTCACACAAGGATCAACATCGCACATGTCTTCTTGTCTTTAAAGACAATTGGACTTAATTTCGGACCCTTTGTCTGCAACCAGTGTGCCGACACCCACATTTGTTAAACAAGTCTTTTTGACTCGTTCATGCAGTATGTATCAATTAGTATCGAGCGACACACAAACAGAAGCGATGATGAGACAAGTGAGGAGAATGACGAGACGAAGAAGCGAAATAGAACATACCTTGACGGCGACCGCATGAGGCGGCAGTGTCGCTCTGTCCCGAAGATAGTTAAGGATATGTCCGAAGTGCGTGCCGTCTCTGTCAATGAAATACCTTCCTTGCGAGTCTTGTTCGAGCATGTGGCGGCCGCTGAACATTGCTGACAGCATGCTGTCGTTGTCTTGAACTAGGGTCGATCGCTTGGTAACAAATATGTGGCCACCAACGTTCAGTGTGATCACGGTAGGCAGTGACTGGGGAGACGAAGAATGAAGTGTGATTTACTTTACTGAAAATTCGGAGTACTGAAACCCAAGTTTACTTATTGCATTTGAATGCAAACGTGTGGGTGTTGCCAAGAACGCTAGCGTTGCACAAAGAGCTTCTGCCGCTTGGCAAGTGTATCTGCCATTGTACGTATTTATAAAATACGACATAAATAACGCGCGTTCTGATTGGTTAATGAATGGCAAAAGTACCTTATTCGCACTAATTTTCGCTGATCGCGATTTTCATAAAAAGGCGCGACCTGCTAAAAACGTTTTCGCGAAAATTAACCACGCGAAATTTAATACCCGTGAGGAAAAGTGCTACGTAGCTGAAGGATGGCAGAAAGCAGGAGGTCGCTGAGATAGCAAAGGGCCAGTCAGCTCTTTCTTCCGAGGACGCATTTGAAGAAATTGATGTAATTCAGCTGTGAGTGCAAAGATACGGTATCTCGTGCACTCTGTTTTTTTGCAACCAACGTGACAAACTGTTTGCAGTTTCGTTTTTTTACTTGGTTCTGCATGTTCAGTGTCGCTGGAAACTATTCTTATGCAGAACAAAAACCCAACAACTAATGGTTTATTTTGTACGAGTGTGTTGTGTGACTTGTGGTAGCTGGACAAGATATGACTAGATTAACTTTTGATGTTCACTGATAGAGCGATAAAGACAATAAGGGGAAACTTAGTAGCGTGGTTTGGCTATTAGCCATGCTTGGACAGCTGTAGGAGGAGAGGGGGGGGAGGGGGGGGAACATGTGTAATAGTATGTTATCGCGTATCTTACCGATTCGCCCTTCGTGATCTGTTCCACCATATTTCCAGAACAGTGAGCGGTTTTACGTTGACCTGTTGATTCAGAATAATCTGAGAAGTTTGTGCAATTACAAGCAAAATACTTCCGATAGGTTTTGGAAACCTAGCCCGAAAGTTAAACCATAGCGTTGTCAGGATTTTGCATTCCCTTGTTCTCGAACCTTTAGACGTGATTATACTCTCAAACGCCAGTTTTGAAAACAAATATATTTTACAGTGACATTAAAAAAGCTAGTGCAAATCTTCAGTTTTAAGCCTTTTTCCAGGGAACATGCTGTCGATCCCCCTACACCAAAGTTCTTGTTCATTTCTCGAATACATCGAAACAGCTTTGTACTGGAAAGAAATCAAATCTCTCTATATATAGTTTGTCTTAGCCTTTAAAATCCAAACGTGCAGAAAAAGCAATGTTTATTTGAGTGTTTCAGATGCACTGGCAAATTATCAGTTGAAGTTACACGCTATCTATATTCTACTGCGCATGTTCAAACAGTGGATGAGATCGAGCCGCCTGACTTTCAGAGTTGACATTCCGCATCATATTGCTTGAAAGTTATAAATTAATACTGCTATTCAGTTGATGTTGACTCCACTTAATTGGGGTCTCCAGTGTTTTACGGCTAACAAGGGTGTCATGTAATATGTCCGTGTAAGCAACTACAGAAGACAAGACAAGCGCAAGGATCAGAATTTTCCTTTTTCTTACAGTCGCTTGATTTTCTCCTAAATATGCAACGGAAGCGCAAGAAAAAAAACACCTCGTTCCCAGGGGTTTTCCCCACCCCTCCATTTTACTTGGGAAAAGCCCCGGAAACGAGGTTGTTTTGATCCGCCAATGTTTGTGCTTGCGTTGTCAATTTTTCTTGCGTCAAAGACATGTTCTTGAAGAAATAAAAGCGCTTATTTAGAAACTTTCAAACTATCTTTCATCAAACAAAAGCCAAACAAAAGAAATCAAAAAGCACTGTTAAACTGGACGAGGGGCTAGTGTCCCGAGGCAAACTCAAGTAAGACTCGAAAACATAAAACAGTTGAGATTAGTTTTAGTTGGGATTAAGCTGGAGGAATTGTGATACGGCAAAAAAATCAAATCTTTGCCCATTTCAGACGCCGTCCTACAGTCGAAGATAACTGAAAACGTTCAAATTGATTGTGAACTGACAACTTCTAAAACAAATTGTTTAAATCTACTTCGTATATTTGCTTTAAATTTTTCATTTAAAACGAATATTTAGTGTCAAGTTTAACCCGATTGTTTTATCTCTCCAGTAGGTCGCGAGTGTTGATTGGTTGAACCACTTTCCGCTTAATATGAACACAACAACAAATCTACAGGGCCGGCGGAAGCTCAGAGATATTGGGGGGCGGAGAAAAACAATTTGGGGGTAGGCTACAGCCCCTCCCCTGTACCCCCCCA
>JANSTQ010171140.1:0-10106 GCA_026167885.1 Bergia puertoricense
CTATCTATCTATCTATCTATCTATCTATCTATCTATCTATCTATCTATCTATCTATCTATCTATCTATCTATATATCGATCGATCGATCGATCGATCTATCTATCTATCTATCTATCTACTCCCCTATCCACACACACACACCCCGAAACGCACATACATACATACATACATACATACATACATACATACATACATACGTGCATACATACGTATATACATAGAATAAATTACGATTTTGAAATGTTAAAATGATACAAAAGGATAAAAAAGGATACAATACGTTGAAAGTTAAAAATTGAAAATTAAAAGCGTCAGTTAACCGTATTTCACGCCGAAGCGATCTTCAGACTGACGCTCTCCATTAATTGTGTAGTTGAAATAGTCTACGGTGGTTGTTTATGATTGGCCGAGTAAAATTTGGTTTCATGGCGGCGTTTTGAGACCAGGTCGGATCTTGTTCAGTAACGTGTCCAGCTAAAAGAAAAGTTCAAAAACGGAAACACAGGCCTGTACTAGCAACCTTCAAGGACATGAACAGAAGATCAGCGGACAAAACAAGGAAAGAATTCTCACGCATATTCAACCTTGAACATAACAGGCGGCAAGTACTGCCCTTTCAGAAAAATGGATAATCAGCCTCTGTATATCAATACAAGCTCCAACCACCCCCTACCATAATGAGGTACCTTCCGGTAGCAATCACAACGCGCAGAATTTCAGACTTGTCATCCGATGAAGAAGAGTTTAAGAAGGCATCTATAACAACGCACTCAATTCAAGTGGTTACAAGGAAAAACTACAATACGAAACAGGCAGACCCGAAAGCTTTGAGCACTTTGCTCACCAAGTGAACTCTTGTCCATTTATCGTTTACACACACACATACATACACACATACATACACACAAACAAACATAAACATACATACTTACCTACAAACACATACCTACCTACATACATACATACATACATACATACATACCTATCTACCTACATACATACATACATACATACATACATACATACGTAAATATAGGGCTGACACTGGCGTCTAAGAGTGCTCGATACTTTTGTAGAGCGGGATAAACTCATGTAAAATTTAAAATATGGTAAAGAGTAAAACTTAAAACTGTTGGACATATAAAATAGTTTTAAAGTTTTACTCTTCATCATATTTTAAATTTTACATGAGTTTACATATATACATACATATACATGTATATGTATACACACATATATATATACAGACAAACAAACACAACAGACAGACAGACGGACGGACAGTGAGATAGGCAGGTGGACTATTAACATACTGATAGGAATGATACAAAGACGATTTAAATTTCTCGTCGGTTTTTTCTGTCTCACGTAGCGAGCAAGCGAAAGTGTTCGCCAAACGACCTCGCCTGCATCAAAAGGCGCAAATGCCGTGGATCCAAATGTGCAACATGCCCCCCGGGCAAAAGGCCCCGGAATGACGGGAAGCGGGGCTGTGTCAGTAAGTAAATCGTTTCCAATACTTCCGTTTACCCGTGTGTATTCTGCTCTATTTCTTAATAGTCTCTATTTGAAGATCATAGTGTGGCTGCAGCCAGTCAAATACTATAGTCAGCCAACTGCCGGTCTCAGGATGAAATTGAACCAATCCAAATTCACGGCTCTGCTGATGTGTACAATTTGTGATTCAAATAGCGTTGCCGCACTCGTCCGAAAGTTTGGTTCTATTTGAAATAAAATTTGACTGTCGTCAGAAAAGACTTGAGAGCAACGAAAAACACCTTAGGAGTCGTGTAGAAATGCAAATCAGAGCGTGCGTACTGTAGACATTATTTTATAAAGGTTTTATAAAATTATTTTATAAAAATATATATATTGTATGGGTATGTGATTAGATTAATGTAATGTTGTGCTGTGTTCTTATTCTATGTTATGCATCATATCCTACTTTTGTCTGTTCACGCACCGAGATCGCAAAGCATGATGGGAACTCTAATTTCTCAAAACTGTTTAATCTCGTGCTTTACTGGTTTTCGTTTGCTTCTCGTAAAGTTCAGTGGATGGTATGCCAAGTAAAATATGGGTTTTTCATAACTCATTTCGTGATTGGGTATTACCCTGTTTATTAAAACTGTACAGACAACTAAAATGTTGCTGAAATAAAAGGCAAATCAGTAACTGATCATCAGTAGGATACCTAATATGTGTGCAATTCTACAATTCTATGTGTTTTTGAAACAATTCTTTACATATACTCAAACACTCGTGGAGATGTGCATACAGGCTTTAACAGGTATAAACACACAGCACACTAGCAGGCAAACAAGAAAGTACGCACCACCTACGCACGCGCACCTGCGCAGACACACACACACACACACACACACTATCAGCAGCCAAGGCATCTTTTCTAGCTCACCAAAATAGCAGTGATGACATGGCCAAGTACCACTGTGTTGCAGTTTTTCACAACAGTGGGAAAATAGCCTTATGCAATTAGAAGAAAACGAGTGGCGCATATTCAATTACGTTCACTGCGAAACACTACACTTACATCTTAAGGAGGAAAAAATATATTTTATATTGGGTGGTTGGAGTGTTTACCCTGACAGGGGTTCTGAGAAATATCATTACCGAGTCACTGCGCCTTTAACGAGGCAATTCATTGATACATCACGCCGTGTAAGCTGTAGCCAATATGTCTACGTCTGGTCACCTCGAAAAAGTCATGACCTGTTTTTGAATTTTAATGGTATATATGATATGCGCAAATGATTATCAATGTCAAAGAAATTTCTCAAATACCATTCTAGTAAATTGAGTTTTCTATCCGGTGTACTGTCGTCTTTTTAATTTCGAATGCGGCAAACTAAAAACAAGTGGTCGAGAGTTTGACGACTTTCAGTTGAAGCTGTGTTAGATTTATTGGACTTGAAGTTATCCTAAACTTCGAAGATGTTGCTGTCGGAATGCTCAAAACAGAAACGCGTATCTGTAAAAGTGCAGGTATCTTTATACTTTCAGAATCCAGTTTTTGTAAGCTGATTCATGTTAATACATGATAAAATGTACTTTGTTGTCTGTGAGCCGTGTCCTGCTGGAACCAGAATTAATTCGACTTTGAAACCAACAGTTCTTTAACTTAGTGAGTGAAAGTAAGTGTAAAACTTCATATCAACACTTCATCAGTTTAGCATTAATTTAAAAATCTAAATCTAGTACGATCGTGTGTATTTGCCTGTTACCCAAAAGAAAGAACTTCATATACATTTGAAGACAGTTGTCTAACTGTCTACAACTGTTTTGTTTTTGTTTTTGTTTTGTTTTTTTTTTGCTGTTGGAATTCGTAAACTGAGGGGTTTTAATAACAATTGCCTAAGTTCTGTTGCATTTACTTGGGGTATTTTTGAAAGAAAAAAACTTTGTTTTCAAAAGCACAAGTTTTGTTTCGTTGTAAAAACATTGATGACTTTTCAAATGACGGTAGGCAAAGGTCGGAGAAATAAGATACTTTAAATGAACGGCGAACATTGAGTAAATTCCTTAGTATCCATAATTTGGAACTGAGAATACAGCTGGTTTGCTAATCAACATGACAAAATTAAAAAGAGAAATGAATAGTAAACCGTGAATCATGATGTATGTTTAACTGCATGTCAATCTTCGAGTAGGGGCCACAACCTTTTTTTAAAAAAATTTATTAGATATCTTTGTTTTAAAATCAAAAAGCAGCGCTAAGTATCAACACAAACTTTCATGTCAGCCATTATTACCTGTGCCCAGAAGCTCATGAAGATAAAGAGCTTGTTTTAGCTCCCCTTCAGTTATGAAATGTTGGTTTGAACCACAGCTGCTCCGGTTGATTAAATTGTCATTCGTTTGAAGGGAAGAAGGCATATCATTCGATAGTTTGTGAAAACCAGGAATTCTTGCGGTTCTTGTAGATATCCGTTTTCGTTATTTGTCTTATAATCGGTCGGGCAAGCCAGTTGGTAGAGCTGAGTTGTAAAAACCTTGCGATTAAGCCGTGTAAAAAACAAAATTATTATGTGTTTATATCATGTTACATGCCCGACTCTTTACGGTAATAGGACTGAGTAGAGTCCAATTCGAACTGTTATCATTCGAGTGATAAATCAAAATTGGACGAGCGCGTATTGCGATGTATAATTGTTGACAAGGGCAATGCGAATTCGTAATTATTTTGTTGAGGTCAAACTGTACAGGCTATTACTCTGTTGTGTTTCAAAAAGTTGTGACATTTCCATTGGATTCAAAAACTTATTTGAGATGAAGTCCATTTCATATAATAAAACGTTGCTGTAGGAGGTAAAGTTCTCCATTTTGTTTTGGCCACAGTGTTCTTGCTTATCATTGATCATTTTCTTGTTGTTCATTGGTCGTAGAACCAGGAACTCAGGTTGTGATTGGTTCATTCAACTATCCGATTACAGGTGTCCGATTACAGGGTCTTGTAATCGGACAGTGTCTGATTAATGATTTTGCTGGCAGTTTAGTAAATAAAAGAGTGTTGAATGAGCCAATCAGATTTGAGGAAATTGTAATTTTTATAATAAATCATTTATTTAACTGCTGCTAAACTAGTAAATTTTCAAAACTTACAATATGCAGCGTCAGAACAAGTTTAGTGTAAGGTTTTGTTCGCTAGCCACACTTGCTCCTCAACCCCCACAGGGATGGACTAGTGCACATGTTTAATTCACCAGTCTGCCTGACTTGCACCTTTGTGCACTACAGGGATGGACTAAGGCACATGTTTAATTCACCAGTCTACCTGACTTGCTCCTTTGTACACTACAGGGATGGACTAGTGCACACGTTTTGTTTACTATACTAGTCAGTTTTAATCCTCTATACACACAGGGTTGGACTAGTGTGCACTTTTATTTTATTTAATCCTCTATCTCCCACAGTGGTGGACTAGTGTACACATTCTTCACTAACCAGACTTTTCCCTGCATCCCCACAAGTGAAGACTAGTGCATGTACACGTTTTTATCACTAACCAATCTCCCCCCCCCCCTCTCCTCTCCCTCCTCTCCTCCTCCCTCCTTCACAGAGATTGACCACTGCGCTCTGTACAAAGGAGTCTGCCATCACAGCTGTGTTAACACTCCTAAAGGATACCGTTGCACCTGCAAGAAGGGTTATAAATTGGACAAGGATGGAGTGTCGTGTTATGGTAAGAGTTATTTTGTTCAGATAACTGCGGAATGACGGGTAAGATTTTGTTGGCAATTTTTCTTGTAAGCAGAAATAAAAATGGACTGAGGGAAGACAGTATGGCGGTTACCTTATAGAGGGGGGCTTAAGGGGGGTTTAAAAACTGCAAAACCGCACATAAAAAACGTAAAAAAAAACCAGCACAGAAAATGTATAGAAACCTGAGAAAATTTATAGAAACCGCAAACCGCGCAGTCTTATAAAACCGCAATACCGCAGATTTAAATGAAAATTTCCGCAAAACTGCATGCAAAATAGCCCAAAACCGAATCACCGCAAACCCTTACGCCCCCTCCTTATAAGAACAAAATTTAGTAAATCCCCTTAAATGAAGCTACAAATGGCTCCCCATCCCTATCCGAACCACCTTTCTTTGCTACTTCAGAAAACAGAGCAATATTGAAAAGTTTCAACATAGAACAGAATAATAAACTGCACCTGGAAATTCGCAATTTGTGAGTAGTAATTTATATCAGATCAAAGATCAGAGAAAGTAAAACTTTGTTATTTCACAGATGTCAACGAATGTGAAGAAGGGGTTCATGGCTGCGCTCACAAGTGTCTGAACGTGCCAGGAGGGTACTTCTGCTCCTGTACCAGAGGTTTCAGACTGGACAAGAATCTCAGATCCTGTGTTGGTAAGTATCCTGACACGGTAGTGCTGTGGGTAGAGAGCTTAAACAACGAAGACGGCAACGTCAACGAGAAGGGCACAATAAGGCAAATATGCAGAATACAATAAAACTAATTTCAGAATACAATAGGATTAATTACAGAATACAATAAGGTTAATTACAGAGCAGCATACAAGAACGGACCCAGCTGGTCACCTTTTCGTATTCGCCTTCAAAACTACAACTTAAAAACGTCAGTTTGGGGGTTTGTGGTCAATGTGAACATTTGAAAAGAATTTGCTGCATTATTCGTTTAGCTGCTTATCTAATGTTTCTCGTTTCTTCCTTTTATACACTAACACACAAAAACAATAACAAAATGGAATGAGTGAGACAGAAATGAAAAGGAGAGACGAAAAATTAAACAAGTTTTTAGCAATCGTTCTCCCTTACGTTGCCGTCTACGTTGCTTAAACTCCCTTTTATGTTTGAAAATGGCCTTTGTTCCCTTTCTTGTCTCTAGTGAACGTACGTCGGGAGTAAAATCACTAATTGTCGTTTTAGGTTGGGACACAAATGAAACACAGGAGCTGTTTCGGAGATCTGATTGGGTCTGTTTCCTGTGTGGAAAAGAGAATAGAAGGGACGCGAAGGGGAGGGAAGGGATGGAAAGACCAAACGTGCCACTAATCTGACCAACCTACCATCACAAAAATGTACCTGACTCATGTTACATTAATTATTAAAGAACTAATTGTATTTCGGAGGGGTAGTTTACTGTAGGTCCGGTACAACCAAAATATGTTACTTATTCTTCAAATATGTAGCGCATGAAAACTTATTTTATAAATTCAAATCAAATACAACAAAAGCAAAAATCAGAAGAGCAGTCTGTTTTGTTTAAGTGTATCAACAGTGGCTGTGTCAGTTCATAGAACCAGTGTTGTACATTAAAAATCCTTGCTTTTGTACAGACATTGATGAGTGCGCGTTGTATCTTGGGATATGCAAACAGCCATCCAAATGCCGCAACACGATTGGTGGATACAAGTGTGCCTGTCCCAAGGGGTTCGTCAGCCATCGAGACAAAGTCTGCATTGGTGAGTAGGCGAGACTCGCTTTAGAACCAAAAACTGACCATCACTGTCAAAACAGCTTTTTAAAGTTCTGATTTACAGCGTTAAAGAGCTGGCGCTTTCAAAACTACCTCCTTAGATTTTTACTCAAAGTGTATTCAACAAAACAATGCATTTTGGAACTTTGTTACGATGGTGAATAATTTAAACATTCGGGCCAACAAAGAATTCGCTGAAGCACTCATGACTGAAATACATTCAATATTCCTCGAGTTTTATAGCCACCCGTACCGTGTTTGTTGCGTTCATATCAATACTGCCCCCTACGGCAACAAAGAAAGCAGGATTTGGATATCTAATGGTTACTGACACATTTCTTCATGCAATAGATGAAGACGAATGCAAAACTAACAATGGTGGCTGCTCCCAGCGGTGCCAGAACCTCCCTGGAAGCTACCGTTGCTCATGTTTTCATGGTTACGTGCTTCAGAAAGACAGAAAGACCTGCCAAGGTGCGTTTAACAGATAACTTGTCTTCTACCCTTCCACCTCTCATCCCCAAACATGTCCAATCATTCATCCAACGAATCCATTCAGCCACGTCAATTCTTCCAGTCAGCCTGCTGCCAAACCATGTTCATCTACAAATCTTCATCCAAACACATCTATCCATCCACCCATCCATCCATCCATCCATCCATCCATATAACGATCAAATGCATCAATCCAATTATCCCAACCATGCATTCATCCAACCATCGAATGCGTCTAGGCAACAAACCATCCAGCCAACCAACTACGTCTGTCCATCTATCCAGCCAACCAACTACGTCCATCCATCCATCCATCCAGCAAGCCAGCCAAGCAATCGTGTTCATCCTTATATTAATTTATTCCTTACATGTCGTCTAATTATTTACCAATCGTTTTGTCTACCCTCTTCTCCAACATATTTATAGTTAGTTATGTAGTTATTTTCTGAACATTTTCTAATTACTTCGACGTTCTTCTTCAGATATTGACGAGTGCAAAAGATATTATGGTTTGTGCTACCACCGCTGTATTAACACTCCAGGTGGTTACAGATGTGTCTGTCCTCCTGGTCAGCAGCAACACTTTAATGGCTTGTTTTGCATGTGATTATAAACAGAGTAAGGACTCCAAACTACTGTAAATTACTCCCTCCTGCAAGCTGAAGTGGACACGTCAAAGACATATGGTTTGAACTCCCGTATCGAGAGTCGACGAACCATTTATATCTTAACTGCAGAATAATAATCTCCGATATAATTGAAAACAATTTCCTTTGAGAGCTCTTATCAGCGTATATATTATTTAAGTCTGCAAGGAAGTGGTTAGCACAAAAATAGTCTTTAAAAGCACAGGAACGAGTACTATTCTGTCATTTGGATATCTACAGGTGCCAAAGTTTAGCAGATGCTAGAAGTAAAAGTGTTCGAGAGAGTATGGTTGGTAGTTGCAAGGACATCAAGTGGAGGCAATCTTTTTTCTCTTAACACAGCGAGGGTTTTTACCTCACAATTAGCTTAATCGTTATAATCATGTGGTGTCATGGAAGATTTTTGTAGCAGGCTTGTTAGAACGTATATCTGTTTGTCTCGTGCAGCAAGAGATATTGAGAAAGAGACTTTAACGCAGGAAACATTTTGAAAAATTCATTTTCTCACATTGTAAATGAGCTCACATAAACGTTATTTTCAGGTGGTTTTTTTTTTTTGCATACTTAATATTTCACAAATTCACTCTTAACAATGTGATATCAACATAAATTGTATAGGTGTGTTGCCAGCCGTATTTATTAGAGCTTAATGTGCACAAAACTCAACTGACAGCGATGTGCAAACTAGTTGAACAGTGATGACTGTCGACAATGCTGCGACAACGATATTGCTACAGTTGTCCCACTGTCACTATCACATTCAGACGCTGTCACTTAAAATCACTTTTAACCCATTTTGGTGTGATAAAATTCAAATTTATGTCCAATATTTGTATGGTATCTTTGGAATCAGAAACGATTTCGAAAATGAAAACTGCTCAAGTTATTAAATAAGTGATTGTTTGACCAGGCACTATCTAAAGCAATTGGAGAAATTTATTGGTGCAAACTTTATTCTTTTTTGATCTCATAAAATGGCTTTTTGACTGGGTTCCCGGAACATTTCAACAATGGCATTTCAGCTGTTTGAGCTTCATGACGTCAAACGGCATGGTATCACAGACCTAAGATAGCTGATGAAAATTTGAGGACACGGTTATTTTACTTGTTCGCGAAAGCTTAAATATTTTCCTTCTAGCTAAATTCAATAGCCGGTCGGTTTTGAATAATGGTCACCGTTTTGCATTTGGAGAACATAAATGCTGTTATTACGCACCTGAATTGTGCAGCTAGAGGGACTTAGACTATCTACAAGCCAACCAACAGGTCACAGCAACTGTAATTATCTAAGGCAAGTTTAATAGATGCGAGCACCAAATGCGCAAGTGAGACTCGAAGTGAGGTGCAAAAGCTAATTTGGCTGCTTGGTAGGTTACGATAGTATAGTACCCCTACTAGAATTCGAGTAAGTGAAGATCGGCGCTCTGCAGGCGAAACAAGTCGATTCATCTCTTGCGCCATACTCCACTCCTCGCCACTCACTCCTCGACGCTCGCTTTAATCATTCTTTCCTTGGATAATTCCAGCTCGAGACTTGTGGACCAACTTGTAGCAAGTTTAAGGCTTACAGGTAACAAAATTTTGAGCGATTTGCAAGTCAAGTAATTCGAGAAATATGTCACAAGGCCTTAAGGGCTTAAAGCACTCGTTGCACTTTATGGTTTGTAAATTATTTTGAAGAAACTGGATCCAAATAACACAAATATAGTCAACACATGTTTAAATAAGAATTTTGTTTAAGACGCACTGTATTGGTTTCATATAGAACACAAACTTCAAAAGTCGTTGCAATAAATATTTTAAAATATTTTGTGTATGTTTATTTATTAAAACGTGATTCACTTTCAACCCTTGAAGTTTTACCGAGATGATTTGGCAAAATATTGAGTATCGCAACTTTTGAACCGGTTATCAAAAACTTAAATATGACCATTTATTAATAATCATTGTCCTCTGCTATGGTCTGCTGGGCCACTTTCATGGACCAAAGGTGC
>JANSTQ010171151.1:0-10105 GCA_026167885.1 Bergia puertoricense
ACCTGAGGGGTTCTCCTTCATATAGGTACGTGAAGTTGCCATGCTTACTTGCTTCCCAACTAGTACATCCACCTGAGAGGTTCTCCTTCATATAGGTATGTGAAGTTGCCATGCTTACTTGGTTCCTAACTAGTACATCCACCTGAGGGTTCTCCTTCATATAGGTATGTGAAGTTGCCATGCTTACTTGGTTCCTAACCAGTACATCCACCCAAGGGGTTCTCCTTCATATAGGTATGTGAAGTTGCCATGCTTACTTAATTGGTTCCTAACTAGTACATCCACCCAAGGAGTTCTCCTTCATATAAGTATGTGTGGCACCAAAGGGTAGAGTTTTTGAGCCATTTTGATTTGAGATTGGGTATAGATTTTGACATCTTGGTCTGAAACTGTGTATTGCTTTTGTAAACGTAAAAATGTGGTGTATAAAAGACATTTTGCACAACTAAAAAGGACTATCACTTGTATCATTAGGTCTGAAATCAGGTTGGGAAATTCATATAATGTGGTCTGAAAACAGGTCAGGGTTTTATGAAGCATGCCGCACACCTCCATAAAAATAATTGGCTGCAACAAAAAAGATGGCAACTGTTACTGTACATGTACATCTACCCATAACTCCTAGCACACAAAAAATCTGAAAACACTCATGAAAACGTACATTTACAGAAAGGATCTGAAATCTTCAAACCTATGTTGTTAGTGCATGGACAAGTTTCCAAAAGCAATGGTCTTCCATGTTCACCTATTCAGTGAGTTAAGTTTGCAAGGTTTTGTGGTCAAATGTACAGCCACCATCTTTGTCAGTATGGTGGATTGAGGAGTACCCCCCAGTACATAAACAAATGCTGCAACTTACTGTAATAATCACTCCCTGTGTGGTCTGGGCTCCATGATAAACTTGACCCTGAATAGGCTGGCTTGGGTTACCTGGAGGAGCAGCATAATATCCCACTGGGTAACCAGGCATAGGTTGAGGGCCTGCTGGATAACCGGGTGGTGGTTGACTGCCTGCTGGGTAACCAGGTGGTGGTTGATTGCCTGCTGGGTAACCAGGTGGTGGTTGATTGCCTGCTGGGTAACCAGGTGGTGGTTGACTGCCTGCTGGGTAACCAGGTGGTGGTTGACTGCCTGCTGGGTAACCAGGTGGAGCTTGGTAACCTGGCTGTGACATAGCTGTAGGGTATGCTAGTTGTTGCTGTGGGGGGTACCCTGGGGAAGCATCTTGTCCAGCATATGGGGGAGGTGGAGGCAGTGTTGTATCTGTTGGAATCTCATTGCCTGTTAAAAAGTAGATGGTTTGAAAATTCTTCAAAACTGATTGTATTAGATATGGATGTTTAACAAACAACATGAATGTATACTTAACATAATTTAAAATTAAATAAAGCTCTTCTTGAATGATTAACAATGATCAATAGTGTAACAATAAAGTTGTTAAAACAGTGCCCTTTGTTTAGTAACACATTCAATTACATTAATTAATAAATGTACTTCTTATAGAGTATTTTGAGACCAAACTACAGAAGTCAAGTATTTGTTTACAGAGGTGAACAAAGAACACATGGTGTTTTAAAAAGTAACATAATTTTGAAGTTATACTTTACTGTTGAAAACAATAAAATTAAGGTTTATTGACTAAAAAGAAAGCTGCATTCCATATCTAAATTAATAACTAAAATAATATTATTTATATCATTATGTCACATAATTATTATGTAGACCCTACAGTCATTATAGTAACAAGGCTAAATTAACCAAACAACAAAATTAATTAAACTATGTATTACTAAATCTATAATTAGGTTGATAATCATCTGTTACCTTTGTCAGCCATGACTTCTAGTTAAATCAATTTAATTAATTTCTGCAAAAGATAAAAACATAAATTAATAGACTAATTACTCAGTTTTACCTGAATGTGTGATGTGTTCCTCTTCTATTTCTGGCACAGAATTACATGTACATACTGCATATCACAGTCTATAGACACTGACACTGAGCCATTTTATAAGGCTTATCAATGGAATTTGAGAGTTAGTAACAAAGCCTGAATTATTTGTTAGAAAATATCTTGCACTGGACAGACAAAAGCTTTTAAAGTTGATGGATTGAGTAAATTTATCCAGTTTAGAAATTCTTCATCGCTTCCTTCTATCACTTTTAAAGTGACAATTTGCAAAATATCTGGTAATAAAAACTGACATTAATGCTAAATTTTACAGAGATAATAATCTGTAAAATTTCTTGCTTCAAATTCTGGGTAGGATACATATATGCTGTTCCTAATAATAACATATCTGGTATTTGTTTTGTCTGTGTTGGGATTCAGATACACACTTACTCCATACAAAAAAATCATACGTATGCTATAACAGAGTATATCATTCAATAATTTTATTATATCAACGAAATAAAAATTTTATTATTTTCAGAATTTTTTTTCAGAATTTCTGGGATAGAGTTTTATAATATAGCCTTAATAATAATACAATTATTGAACCTTACGTTAGGATCTCTCTCTTTGTTTGGTTTTAGAATAGTATCCCTAATTACCTATAATTAATAGCTAAACACAATAGCAATAATGACACTTTAATAAAACACACTATAATCACAGTCAAATTATAACAACAACAACAACAAGGGTTCTTAAATTTTGATACTCAGTGTAATCAAGACACTATCAACACCGGCTGTTGGAAAGAGCATGTTGTGTACCAATTTCCTACCTTGCATAGAGGTGAAGGTATTGCAAAAGTAAAAACTTAACTTCGATAGCATTCCTAGAGTGTAAGATTTTTCATATCTGACATTGCCACACGTCTTCAAAAATATTAATTTTTACTTTATAATAACATAACCTCTATACATCATAGCCAGCCAAAAATAGCTACCCTTTCTAATTTTAACATACCGTACTTTTCGATTATGCTTGAGTAGCAGAAAAAAACTTTGCTTCGTCTGTTAAATGGAGTAGCATATGGACATCGATCGAAAATTTTTTTTTTCAAATTTTCGAACACTTTTGCCCAGCTAATTTTGTACATTTTTAACACTGGTAATCTTATTTAAATTTAGGAATTACAGTGACCTCGTTTGGGGCAGTTCCGGAATAGGAATACATATTCAGTTTCTTGGCACAAAGTAAACAATATTTAAAATAATTATATATCCGAATTCAGAATTATGAGTTTAAAAAATGTAGCTTGTTTTGTATATCTTTCATTAGAAACATGCTGCCCGATTGAATGGATCGAAGTTTTCATCCCAAATATCTTCTTATTACGAAATATTGATTGGTTTAAAAATTCAAAATTCTGAGTCGATGCGTATGTGCATCGAACAGCCGAAATGCGAATGACAACCGTCTGTGCGTATGTGCATGAACGCTGAACAGCCATGACAACTGTTTTCTTTTCGTACAGTTACATCCCAGACTAAATCAACGCTAGAATTATGTAAAATGTAAGATAGTAACTTTTTGGCACGTAAGCTAAATCCCAGTCAAACTAAGTATCTGCTTAAATATTCCACTGTGTTCGGCCGTTTTCAAGACTACTCACTACGCACACTGAATGTGACGTTCGCTTTCATTTTGTTGCAAATCGTCGATAGCGAAATGCATTGGACTTTGGTCTTGATAGCATCACATTTGTTTTGAAGAAATATTATCAGTTAAAAGGGAGAACAGAATAATATGGAACCTACCGGTCTCCGCTCAAGGTGCTCACCGATGGCTTACAACATTTGTCGAACGAGTGTTTTCTCTTGGATGTGAGGACTGGGGACAAATCGTGATTTTTGGTTAGGGAGGGGTGGGTGGTGTCAGTATAAGATATGATTTTTTCTTTCGAATTTGATTTTCTTGGCTACATTTTTTTTAAAATAGCAGTTTTAATCAACCCAGTGTTATTGTGATAACTTGATTTGAACTTGTTTTATAATTATTCATTATGGTTTAGAATAAAATGTAGGTTAAAAAAACGAGCACTTAATTCTTAAAATTCTTAAAAATTCTTAAACTTGTTTTCCTTATGTATATTACGTGGATTACATGGGCTGTTTAGGATATTTGTTGTTTACAGCCAACCATTAAAATATAATTATTTTAGCAGTAAAGTTTCCTAAACCTATATGTATTGTAATAGGACTGCGTGGAGTTCAACTCGGTTTGTAACCATTCGAGTTGTTAAACAAAATTGGACGAGTGTGCAGCGATGATTACAGACGGAATTGGACGACACTAAGTCCTATTACCAATTTATTATAAAAATTACAATTACCGAAAATAAGAGAAAAGTCAAGTAAGGCAACTGTTGAGCTTGAAAAAAATGTTGACAATGGCAAGGCGATTTCGTAGTTGTTATATTGAGGAAAATGCCATAAATTAAGGATTAACCGGAACTGCTTAAACTGCGGAGGCCATCATTCTGTTGTATTTCAATGGGTTATGGCATTTCCATTGGATGCAAAAACTTTGATTTGGGTTAAAGTCCATTTTATAGAATGAACCGTTTTTTGCCTCAGTTTCCCAGAGATTATTTATTTGCTGATTGGTCATTGAACCAGGAACTCGGGTTGTGATTGGTTTATTCAACTGTCAGAATACAGGTGTCCGATTAATGACTTTGCTGGCAGATTAATGAATAATAGAAATTTGAATGAGCCAATCCGGTTTTTGAAGACTATGTAATTATTATAATAAAGTTAAATATATAGACGTAAATAAGTTTCTTTACTTTCAAACTAAACAGTGACTTATTATCGTATAAATATCCCACTATCAGTTTTAATAGAACTGTTAAATTAAGAGTGAAGAAAAAAATAACACCACCGATTTAAAAACACAACCAATAAAAACTAGAATCAATTTCCGCGACGGCGTATTTACTACTGCCATGATTCGTACAACTACAGACAAACAAAATTCAAGGACTTTTCAAGGACAAAAAATAATTTTAAGACCCAAGTTTTATTCAGTAAGTGGTAACTCTTCGTCCCCTTTTTCATATACTGTATCAAACATCTCAACAAATTATTTAAAATTTTTAAATGGTTCAGTCTTGGTTGATGAGAACATGGCGTAAGTCTTTGTAATAACATTTTGTTATACAACCTATTTGATGGCTCTGGAGTATAGAAACAAAATTAAGTCGTTAGGGACCTATCATTTATTGCCGGCAGGGGGGGACTGTCAATTTTTTTTATCCTCCCTTCCCCCTCCGAGCTGGCAAAAAAATGTGACCCCCCCCCCCAAAAAAAAAAAAGAAAAGTAATTGCTATAAAAAACATTTAATGGAACATTTCATTGCAAGTTAATTTTAAAACATCTGTTTCTTAAAATTCATTGTCTGATTTGGAAACAATATGTATGAAATCAAATGGCGATTCCTTGTCAGTCAATGAATATTCTGGCACTTGCACTTCAATTTGCTCTTCAACAAATTCAATTTCTAGTATTTCTTCTTCACGTTCCTCTTCTACAATTTCAACTTCTAATTCACTTTCTGCCGAAGAATCTGATACTGTGAGATGTACTCCCTTATCGGAAAAGGCTTTCAGAACACATCGTTCTGCCTCTGGTGATACAGGTGATACAGGCAAAGACATTGAAGAGAATGCAAATGTCATTAATGTAACTGGAAATGATAGCCATAGCAGGGGGGCTGTACCCCCCCCCCCCCCAAACAAAAATACGCTTAATTTCGGCGCCAAAAATATTACTAGCGCAGCGTAAAATTGGTTTCATCGGGATGGCGTTTGGCGAAATAATATTATAGGACTCGTGTTCTGAATAACGAATCAATTACGTACACGCTGAGCACTGTTAAGATTGCAAAGGTTTGCTTGTACCAACGAACTGCGCAAAGGACATTTTGAGAAATTTGAGTAGGGGTACGTATGCGCTTGGCTTGGTGTACGGTGAAGAGCTAGTTTCCTAGCCGAGGAAACTAAAAAAATAAAATAAAACTGAGCACATGGCTTTTAGCTCTGTGAACATTTTGCCATTTTCACATTCGGCCAAAAGTTCATAGATTTCCGACAACACCACGGGGAGGTAAGCCATTTGCTGTCATAGGGAGTTTGAACGATCTAGGCGGTTCCCATAAACGTGAGTGCCGAAATCCGGGCCACCACCAGCTCGTGTCGATCGGTCATCCAGTCATGCCCTGGGTCATGCTGGTACACGCAACTTACACATGTGAGCTGTTTTTGTGTGGCTGTAGGCCAGATACTTCGGGTCGTCCCATTGTTAAGGGTTAAGATTCGTCAAAATTGGAGTAAGATTGAAGAGGGCTCAAACATCAGAGTTCCCAGGTCACTCCCGTTTTTACCGTTCAAACCTTAGACCCCGGGTGGGATGTATATTATCATCTATCTACCTGGTTCTAATATTTAAAAATACGAGCAAGTTTTATGGTGGTTGAAATAACCAGTTTCGCATCACTTTTCTTTTTCTGAGAGAATTAAAATTATGATCGAGAAAGTTACGAAGCGAGCGAAGCAAAATATTAACATAACTACAAAGGACAAAGTCCCAGTGGACCGAAATGACAAAATTAGAGAGAAAGGAAATGACAAAACGACAAACGACAGAAATGACAAAAGTATCAAGTAGATATATGGCAGGACAAACAGAAAATTTGTAAGAACTGAGAAACAGAAGCGGATAACTGACGGTTTTCAAAAGAAGATCGAGACAGTTACGAAGCGAGCGAAAGAAAATTTTAACACAGGTAGAAACGTTAAAATTAGGGATAACAGAAATGACAGAATGAGAGAGGACAGAAATGTAAAGTTTACAAAGTAGATAGTTGGCAGAACAAATGGAAGAGCTATTAGTATTGCGAACTGGAAGAAAACAACTAACAGATTTAAAAACACCATCGATGAAGTTACGAAGAATGCTAAGAATACAATTACCATAAGAAGGAAGGACAAAATCCCAATGGACAGAGATGCAAGTAATAGGAACAGCAGAATTGATAGAAGAAGAACGGACAGAAATGTGAGAATTACCAAGTTGATAGTAGTAATAAGGATCAAGGACAGGATTGACAAGAATACGCAAAAGACAACTGAAAGATTTGTAAGAATTAACAGGTTTTGTAAGAGGATGAACAGAGTTAGCAACAAAAGCGTTACCAACAGCACGGCTACAAACATCATGACAGTGAACATCAAGACAAAAACGACGATCATTAAACAATGAATTGGTGAACTGTTGCTTAACTTCACGGTCCCATTGCACAAGGTGATAAATTTTTTCGCTCAAAAAAGATTCTATAATTACTTCTACATTCTGTTGGGTGTAAGCCATTTTAGATTTAGTAAATCTATCCACATATCGGTTGACAAGTCGTTCAGGTGCGCAGAAATACTTAAATTCATAAAACAAAAATTCTAGAGCACACCTGGATTTGTAAATCGTTAATTTTCCTTTCAAATCGTAATCAAACCTAGTGTACGAAATTATTGCTCGCTCGAGGAGCTGTGGTTTTGGTGGGATCCAACTCGTCCCTGTGTCCGAACCAAAAGATTTACAGATAGTGCAATCGGGTGGGTGAGTAAAGCCAATCACAGTTCGTTTAAAAACGTTAGGTCTAACCTTGTATAACTTGGCAGCCATCCTTTCTTCTTCGAAGTCAGCGAGACAAGGAAGGACAATTTTCCCGCCAAAGCTTTTATAATGCCCCACCCATGATCCCTTCTCTCATTGGTTCAAACCACAGTCTCGATCTGATAACACAACTCTATTGGTTTGTGTTCAGTCTCGATCTGGGGATCCCAGACCGTCCGTGCGCAAAAATCGATCGCTGCGCTCTGAATCACAGAAATATGCTTGTATATACTGCACAGAAATAAAGGTGAAATGCACTTGTACTTACTACCTGTGTGAAAGGTTAGGAAATTGGTCGGCTAGTTGTGTTAGTTATAGTTAAGCTTCTAGCCGGAGATCTGACATCGTGGAAATGAAGTTTGCTTCACCCATTTCTTTACAGCGAAACTTGGCTTGTGACTCGGCGTGTTTCTAAAAGTTTTTCTCACTCTTCTATCTTTAAAGTGCATTATTAATGTTCTGAAATTTTCTTTACAATTCGGAAAAATCGTGAAAAGTAAGGAAATTAGTCGGCTAGTTGTGTTCGTTGTAGTTCGGCTTCTAGCATTGTGGAAATTAAGCTTGCTTTACTTTCTCATTTCTTGCAGCGAAACTTGGCTTGTGACTCAGCGTATGTCTTCTATCTTTAAAGTGCATTATTACTATCGAACAGTGAGATCAGTAAATGTTCTGAAAGTTTGTTTTCACTTCGAAAAACTTGGCTTGTTGTATTAATGCACAACTAACGTACTGATGCAAACAGAACGAGCAATTTCAAAGTGAAACTACATGAAAACTCTCTGCCAGTGTTACCCAACATGAAGATACCGGTGCTTGTGCGCTACACGACCAACAATCTCAGGCCTCATCACAAATCAGTGGGTATGTTTGTTGATCTTTTAGAGAAAATTTAGAACATACTTTTATTGCCAAACTCTCGTTCGTTTTCTGAATAAATTAAAACAAGATGCATTTCAACTTTTATATTTCCCCAAGGGTTTAAAGAATAAAGGATTGCATAATATTTTATGATTGTACTTACTAAAACAGTTTCAGAAACTTAATATTCTTGATTTATTGAGATCTACGTTGCTCTGACAAAGTCTCCACGACATGATTTAATTAAGAAAACTGTAAGAGCTCTGTGACATTCCATAAAATTATATGACAGAATGTTAAATTCGTAACTCACTGCTACTTGTGTAATTTCAGACATGTATAATTTACTTCATTTAATTGCAACAGCAATGGAAAATTTGCTGAACAAAAATGCTAACGCGTAATCGCGTTTCAATATCCAGAAACAACCATGGGTTTTTTGTTCATAACAACCTTACGCAAACATTTTAAGAAATAAAAAACGGCTGATTTTTTACTTGGCCTCAGAAAGTCTAATCACTATCACAAGACAATAAAGAGAGCACAGATAAATGAAACAAATATAAACAATTAATAACTGATCAACACCAGATAACCACTGATAGCTCATGTTTACAAGTGATAAATAAGGAAGACTGATGATCACTATATTTAACATCATTTGACTGACGACAAATTGTTGACTGAATGACGATTGATGGCTGAGTTTTAATAGTACTCATGACTTATGTTTTTCTATATAAATTTTCTAAATAAATTTTCTATATAAATTTTCAGAAAGATTGGTAAGTTGTTTTCCAGGGCTTTAAAATCTGGTTATTGCTCCAAAAATTTTTGCATTACGGTTAGAATTCTCCCAAAACTGGAAAATGAATTGCTTACAGTTCACAATAATGCTAAAAATCATTTCAAAGTGCAAACTTCAATTTTCTATGTGAAAGAGTGCTCTAAGGTTTTTGACAGAATGTTGGGCCGACTCAATAAACTATGCTAATATTGAGTAAGAACCTTTGTTCAAGTTTAGACACATACACATAAAGGTACCTGTCTAACACTCATCAACCTCTACACCTTCCCCTGTCTAACACCCACCTACCCCTACACCTTCCCCGTCTAACACCCATCAACCCTTCACCTTCCCCTGTCTAACACTCATCAACCCCTACACCTTTCCCTGTCTTACACCCATCAACCCTTCACCTTTCCCTGTCTTACACCCATCAACCCTTCACCTTCCCCTGTCTAACACTCATCAACCCTTCACCTTTCCCTGTCTAACACTCATCAACCCCTACACCTTTCCCTGTCTTACACCCATCAACCCTTCACCTTTCCCTGTCTTACACCCATCAACCCTTCACCTTTCCCTGTCTAACACCCATCAACCTTTCACCTTTCTCTGTCTTACACCCATCAACCCTTCACCTTTCCCTGTCTAACACCCATCAACCTTTCACCTTTCTCTGTCTTACACCCATCAACCCTTCACCTTCCCCTGTCTGACACTCATCAACCCTTCACCTTCCCCTGTGTAACACTCATCAACCCCTTCACCTTTCCCTGTCTTACACCCATCAACCCTTCACCTTTCCCTGTCTAACACCCATCAACCCTTCACCTTCC
>JANSTQ010171184.1:0-10101 GCA_026167885.1 Bergia puertoricense
ACCATACCATACAATACAATACCATACCATACCATACCATACCATACAATACAATACCATACCATACCATACCATACAATACAATACAATACCATACCATACCATACAATACAATACCATACCATACCATACAATACAATACAATACCATACCATACCGTACCATACCATACCATACAATACCATACCATACCATACCATACAATACAATACAATACCATACCATACCATACCATACCATACAATACAATACCATGCCATACCATACCATACCATACAATACCATACAATACAATACCATACAATACAATACCATACCATACCATACCATACAATACAATACAATACCATACCATACCATACAATACAATATCATGTTAACGGCCCTGAATAAATATTGGTTGCTAAGAAATAACAATGTTAAACTTGGCCATCGTGTTTCATAGTTAGAGGGGTTTAATTGGTATAAAGAAGTTTTGCGACACACTAGAAACCTTTGTATGTATGAGGAAGGCACTGAGTTTCCAATATGAAAAATAACACGTGGGGCTTCAAGGCTTATATTGAACGTATTCGCCATAAAGTACACAAAGCAGCTAGCGTTGTCTTTGCCTGAGAGATGGGAAAAAGCATGGAGCATTCTTTTAAAATTCGTCCACAAGTTAACCATTAATTATCAGTTCTTTTATCATAAACAACGTCATTTTGCATCTCCTTCCACAGTATTTAATCTTTAAATATCTCTTTATACTTCCGTCAATCTATCTTAACCCTATTCAACCTCGCTGGCGGTTGGAGAAAGGTTTGTGAAAGAGCTTGCGTCAAGTAAAAATCTTTCTAACAAAGTACCGTTAAAATAAAAGTTCCAAAATTTTCTCGTTTTTCCTAACATATAAAAACAACATTTTTATGTTAAACTTGTATTTATTAATCACAATGTTGTCATGGTAACCAGTTTCTGAGTGACAAGTCACAACATTTTTCCTGGTTTTGTCTTGCAATTTTAATTCAGTTTGAAAATACTTTGCTGTCAAGTTGCAAAATTTACTAATTAAAGTTCATCCAATAGTTTTTCACTATTTATATTAATCAAAACATTTCCTGACACCACCAAGAATTCAAGATGGCGGGTTACTGATATCAAGCAACGTCATAATCAATGTAAATAATTAATCATTCTATTTGTGATGATTTTGGTATTTAGAAGAGTAATTTTGGTTCTAATGGTTCGACGGTGTTTTGGTATGGAGAAAGATAGGGAGAGAGTTAACAATATTTGGTTAACAAGCCACGGGGACTTTATGATGATTTCTATTGGCCCAGCACTGCCCTGAATATCGAATCCAATTTATCATTTTCAACCAACGGGACTCCCTTGTATGACTATTTTATCGGGCCTTTCCCTTTTACAAATTAAGAAATAATTAGTCACCTAATTTAAAACTAACTACCTAATCACTGGTTATAATTAAACTAACTGTTATACCAACAAGGGTATTAGAATGTCCTAGTCCTCTTCACTGCAGTCCTGGAATCTCAAACTAGGAAATACTGTGTGTTGCACTTTGGGCTCGAAAAATGTAATAAATTAAAGATACAAATAGTGATAAGTTACTGGTTAGGAATGGTAACTTTATTAAAAAACATTATCCAATAAAAGATTACACTGTACAAGCATTGCCGATAAAAGTTATTACAAATTCATTGATAAAAATCTATTTTAAAAAAACAGCCCTGGGCTTGGGTTAAAAGTGTTCTGTATAATGTTTAAAAAAAATAAAACGCGTCTACTTTATTTTTCCTATTACATTTGAAATTTCTGCCCCGCTAAAGTCAGTGTTTAATTCATGTTTGGTTGTTCTGGAGCTTCTAACGCATAAAACTGCAGATCTTAATAATTTGAAAGTTAGTTTCGCTCTCAGCCAATGAATTATGATGCTATAGTCCATTTTGCTTCTTCTTGAATTAGTTACAGGTTGCTGTTGGATGAACAACAGGTAATAGTTGTTTTTTAATGAATGTGTTTAAAACTTTTACAACTCAAACAAGTATCTAAAAATACGTGATGATAATTATCAAATAGATGACAGACGGATACTGACTCAGAGAGAAACATGTTATAATTACCCTTTGCTATCTGGAGACGCTCCACTTAAACTGGTCCACTGCGCTTGTGGTTTGAGAGAGCAATCCGTTTTCCGAGCTGCTGGTTTGAACGGTTAGTGGAATGGAATTAATCCTTCAGTTTTGGTCAAACGGATTCGTTGGTCCATTTGAAAGTATACTTTAGTCTCGACTTACTACGACTTGCGATGCGTTGTCAAATGCAATCAGACTTGCTGGTTCGTTCGTTCGTTCGTTTGTTTGTTTGAAAGCAGAAGATTTTGCATTGACTTGCATTCTATTTTTGTTCAACGTTGATGCATGCCAGCACAAAATCATAGAGGTAAGCGGCAAAAGGCGGTAGCCAAAATGATAATATCATGTTGAATTCATTTTACCAGCTTGTGTTAACTTACGAATTCGTTTAGCCAGTGATTTATTGAGTTGAAAAAATCGTCAAAGGATTTGTGCTAAATTCTTTGCTGTCTGACGATAAAAAAGTATAGTTTATAGTGCTTACTTGAGCGAGCTCTCGAATCATTTTACAAACAACTAAGTTTCTATTAGAACATTTGAATCCTCAGTCAGATCTCTTCTGGTTGTATCGTGTCCATGTTGGTCTTTTGGAAGTTAATAGAACTCACTTGATATTAGGAACTATAGATTCAATTTCCTGCTATAGATAAGCTTTTGCTGTTCCTGCAAGCCAAATAACAAGATTTTAATTTACTTTGTTAATAGACCATTCGTAGAATTCATACCATCTTACTGACTACTTGTCCTGCACTTTCCTGATCCTCACTGATAGGATTTCGGTTACCGACGATTTTCCTAAATTTGTCAAAACCGTTAAAAGTATTTTGAAAACTATGTGCAAATTTTAGAATATTTCTTCCGAAGAATTTCCAAAGATTTCCGATTTCCGATTTCCGACAAAATGCATATCTTGGCGCTGCCGTGTGATATCCTCGTTTGGCAAAATATCATCTTAGTTAGTTCTTATAAGTACGTACATCGAAATTGACTCTCGTTCTGTGTGCTGCCAAACAATGTTAGTAATTTCGTTTTGGCTTAGCTCTGTGCTAACTGCTCTCCTTTTAAATCGAGGCACAAGTTGATGCCCGTACCTTTTACACATATTCTTCTAATTGATACTTCAAAAACAAACTTACTCGTTAGTATGATCAATTGTTAAATTCATAATCCTTGTATTTCAGTTGTGTTCAGTCAAGCTGCCGTAACATGAACAAAACAAGTTAGCTATCTCGAAATAAGTAGAAATTTGTACACGTAAGAATCTCTTGTAAGACAGTCAGTGTACAGGCAATACATCCAAGAATAAAGCAAAGCTATTTGATTAGTTTGAATTAAATACCTGCTAATAATTTGAACACATAGATATCTTCACCCGACTCCATGCTTGTCTCGTTAGAAAACAAAATTACTGCGAAAAAATTACAATCCGTACTAATTACTTCCATATTTGGTGTTCTGACGTTTTTACACATTTGCAGCCACGCCAAATCCTTATCAAACAATGAGTTATTCCACATCAGAATATAATCCTCGGCTGAAAAACACCTTTATTCTCAAAAAACTTCTGTATTTCCGTAGTTCTCATTTGCAGTTAAAAATCGATAATTTTGTTCATAGGGTTAGCATCAGTTCAAGTAATTATTAATTGACTTTTTGTTGAATATGATTAATACTTTATAGTTAATAAGTATTATTAAATATCACAATATTATTAAAAAATTGCTATCCTGAAATATGAAGTTAACTAGTTACAGTACCAAGCTCCACTCTTGGCATATACGATAATGCAACCAACTTACGTCACATTTCAAGATAGCCGCACGTCGGAAAATCAAACAAGAAATTCTCCTTTTTTGTTTCATGCATAGTCTTGAGACGTCAGCGAAGTATGCATAAAGCTTGTCCAAAGGCCCCGTTCTTTCATGATGTTCAGAAGCTCTTGTCCATAATTTTAGCACTGGTTTTATTGTTGAGTGAGGACGCCAAACGCTGCAGTTCGTTTCGGGAGACAATATTAGCACTCTTCCTGTCAGCTCATTGTGTCTAAATACACCACCTGCAAAAGCCAAACGACAACGTTTCAACACTTTCCATAGAGAACTTTCCATGAGATAATTATAAACAACACGGAGCGTTCTGGTGTATGTGCCTTCACGTTTCTTTGACCGAGTTGCATCCAATTTTCAAGATTTGGAACCGTTGGGTAAGGTCGTTTCCCATAGGCCTAGAAAACTTCGGTTCTTGTCTCCCTCTTGATTGGCACTTTCCACACGTTTTGCAACGAATAAATTACACTACTTGCTTTGATGATTCTGACATCCATGTCATGCTCTGAATTAGTGCAACCAACAAAATACTTGAAGTTATTGACTTTCGATTGGAGAACCAATAAAAGATAACAGATTTACATCAAAGGAGGGATTGGGATTCATGCATTCGGTTTTTGGTGCTTTTAGGAATTGACCAATGTCTTCACAACCTTGTCTACTCAGTTGAAAAGGCCATGTGCAACTTCACCGGATTACAGTAAGACTCGTATAAGAAAGATTTCATCTGCATAGCCAAGGTCTGCAGGAGTTTCTGAACCATGACGGCGGCTACGACAAGTAGCAGTGTAGCGCCATGTGATTCCGTATTTGCATTGCAGGGCACAATAAAGGCAGATGGTGAATAGAAACGTTGCGTATGGAGCACCTTGCAAAACGTCTGTAACGATTTAAAATGCGTGTTTCACCTTCAGGAGTAAGAATCTTTGCAGATGTCTCTTCCATGATTCTTATATAATAGAGATTCGACGTTATGGCGAAGAATTATTTCCACAGAGACTGCACTAAGCGATTTGTTACCCCCACAGAAGTCCAGGCAACTTAGGGAGAGGGCGCACAATTTTATTCTTCCTGAAGTGCGTACAAGTCGTTTCAAATCTGTTTTTATAAACAGACCTCTTTTTAATAATTATTGATTTTCTTCTTAGCACTTAAGTTAAGTATTAATTTTTTATATTTAGATAAATTTATTGTGTGTAATCGAGCACTTCTACTGCTCAATAGATGTTTATCAGTAAAGACTATTATTATTATTATTAATATTATTATTATAGCATATCATAGTTTTTCAGTTCTTCAGCAAATCGGCGAAGGGCAAGAATATGAGTTATGGTCGATTTTCCTTCTGGTTTGGACGGAGAACTGGATCGATGGTTGGTCGTGTTCTATTGAGGAGGCAACTAGAGGCAACAGTTGTAGATGAAACTTGAGAGAGTGGGAAAACTGTGTTTGTCGGTTGTTTTCAGATTGCTGTTTTTGGTTTAGGAGTCAGACCTGAGATGCCCCATTCTTTTGGTCTGTTTCCCGTTGTATGTTTTGTTGCAGAACTTCCGCAGACTCTCGGTTTTGACCTTATGCAGTCTCCAAAACTAAAGATATGGGTCACCAAGTCCAAGTACTTTGCCATTTGTGGGTTGGCGCATAGCAGCATCAATCTCCGCTTGAGGTAGGTCGCCACTTTTGACTGTATCGAAATGGACAAAACCTTTTTTATTTGGGTGCCTTCAGTCTTTGCAGTGGGGTCAGCGTTCAAAAGGTTTCTAGAGCTTTTCCCCCAGATCTTGAGTCTATCATCGCTATCAATAAAGATAACTCTGTGGCATTTGTTTCCTTCACAAGGTCCAAGGCATTTTTGATGATTGAGCGGGTTGCTGGGTTTTGAAATAAGGATGCATTTGTCTTCCAAACCGTCATGTGTCTTCTTCAGATTGTTCTTGGCAAACTGGATGTCATTTATTGAAGCATCAACTTGCCATGCTAGAACAACCTGCTCTGTTTCTACGGTTTTTAAATGAATTGGTTTTGAAAGGAGAAGTTCAGTTCCAGTTTTGTTGATAATTGCTAGGAATGCAGCATAACAGTAGTGTGTTGAAGCGCCATGGTATTGTCTCTTCAAGTAGCAAGCTCAGGGTCATTTGTAACTACCTGCCGGTGTAATAAAATTTTAGCTGAAGGCTTTGATAGACGAAGGCTCAGCTTGACTAATGCAGGTACTGTGTGATGGTCACTTGCAGTTGAATCTGAGGTTGAGTCAGCTTGGCAATCTTTGATGCTTTTGCGCCATCGTTTGCGGTACATATACACTGTAGAAATATATTTGCGAAAAATCACCTCTTGGAAATCAAAACGTCCAGAGTTTTTTGGTAGATTTTTGAAAAGATATGTTTCCAATGACAAGGTTGTTTTCTTCGAAAACCTCTTCTAGAAGTTGGCTGCTTGACTTGTCATGCAGTGAATAGTTATCTGAGATTTGTGCATACTGAGTAAAGTGGAATGTTCTACAACAACAACAACAATTTTTTTAAAAAAGTTACAATTACATGTATTACATGATTAGGCTGATCCGCAAATAGAAGTGTCTACTCCATGCGGATCAGTCACTTTATAGTTCATTATTATAATATGCAATCAATGTATTACAAAAGGAGACATGAAAAGCAAAAACTAACAAAAAAGAAAAATATAATTTATAATTTGTGATGATAAGAGGAAAAATGAGACTTTGTGCCGAATTCCCTATAGAACTCGACAACTTCATCCTCAAACCTGGAATATATGAGGAGAGTAACAGGAAATTACTTCCCCTTGAGAGTAGCTACAATGATACACTCGTCCATTTTCTTGATGGAGAGGAAAGGAGTTTTGAATCAATGGCAATACCGCGGCGTCTCCAATAAACACATCACGATCGTTACGAACAGCAGAAGCAGTAAAAAGTGCAGTTGATCCAAAATTGTGGACAACTTCATTAGGATTAAAATCATTATGTAGAATGCAATGCTCCTGATTTTATGTCATCGCGGTACAACAGTCTTGCATGAGTTTGTTCAGCTCGTCTGAAAGTGATTTAGAGCGCATAGTTCGGGAATAAGTGGATGCTCTAAAATGTTTATTTGATCTGGGAAGGCCTTTGTTCGTTATACGATTTTCAACTTCATTCATACTTTTTGGAACTTCATTAATACTTTTTCAAGTAGCTGAATACAAATGTGGTTCTCCACGCCTACATCGAGTGTTTTTCCAATGTGACGTGTACTCTAATACTCTCGATAAAATCGGGTCAGCGCGTGTGGCCTTTCGCACTTGCTCAGCGCTTAATGGCAAAGATTCTATTTTGCAACGCATTTATCAACTTCACTTCGTCTACTGCTTCAGGCTTACTGTCGATCTGCAACAGCAAACGAGACAAACAATCTGCATTTGCATGCTTCTCGGTGGAGCGATATTCTATGTCATATTGGTAAGCGGAAAGCAATATCGCCCATCTTTGCAATCGTGCAGCCGCAAGAGTTGGAATTCCACTTTTCGGTCCTAATCAGCAAAAACTTTCGACCGTATAAGTACTGGTGAAATTTCTTGATCCCGAAAATAATGCTTAGTGCCTCCTCGATTTGCGCATAATTCCTCTCGCTCTTATTTAAGGTACGAAAAGCGAATGCAATCGGCCGTTCTTCGCCGTTCGGTAGAACATGTGAAATGACTGCGCCGACGCCATACTGTGACGCATCTGTGTCTAACTTGAGTGGCAAACTATCACTAAAATGCATTTAAATTGGCGCACTCGCTAACTAAGCTTTAAGTTTCGAGAACGATTCCTTTTGTCGCTTCGACCATCGCCACTGTACTCCATCACGTAATAACTCATTTAGCTGATGGTTGAATAGTTGCTAATAATACATTTTGAATAATAAGTAACCATCTCAGTTGCTGTGGATTCTCGGAAGCCGGTGCGTCCCAAATTGAAACGATCGGTGCCGCCCACTCTGAATAACGGACCCTTTCCATAACTCCCATGCGTTCTAAACGATCTAATTATTGCTCTATTGCTCCTTTTAGTGCATATGGACGTACCTGGCTTAACAAACAATTTTGCTTTCACCCCTTTCTTGGTTCCTAACTCATCTTTAAATATATCCTTATGTTCAGCTAAAATACTATCAAGATTGTTACTTAACTTCTCAATTGTTCTCCAGTTTAACTTAATGTCTTTCAGCCAGTAGCGTCCGAGTAAACTTGGGCTGTCTCGGTTTCTGTGTTTGGCCTTCATATCTGACGTCCACCAGTGCCTGGCCAATAACTTTCAGTGCTTCACCCGTGTACGTCCTTAACTTCAGGCTGGACTTCTGGAGTTTGGTTTATGGTATTTTCTTCCACGCATCTTCGGACATGACTGACATGACTGACACGGATGCACTGGTGTCCAATTCCATAGAAATTTTTGATCCATTAATAGACACAGGTATCATGATGGAGGGCTCGGGTACTGCTTGGCCAATTTTAAACATGGTGAATTCGTCTGGCTCAATTTTACCATTCTCGGCTCCCATGTACCGCACTGACTTCTTCCTTTGCTGGTGTGTTGGCTGGGTGTTACCCGTGGGCGGGTCGGCTGCTTTCTTTCGGTAAACTTTCTCAATGTGCCCTTTATTTTGGCAAAAGCGGCATTTCTGATCCTTGAATTTGCATAATTGTGTTGCGTGGGCGCCACCACAACGGAAACATGGCTTCTGTTCCTTTGTCGTTCTTGATCGTGGCTGATCCTTCGTACGTGCTAGCAAGGCATTGACGTTCACGGGTGTTGCCGGATTGCGGAACTGGTTCCCTGCCTTTCTGCTGACTTCATCGCTACCGCAATTTCCACTGCTGTTTTCCATGTCAACTTGCTTTCAGCCAACAGTTTCATTTGAATTTGTTTGCTCCCCAATCCGCAAACAAATCTGTCCCTCAGAGCATCCTCTAAGAAAGTTCCGAATTCACATCGCTCCGAGCACTTTTTTAATGCTTCGCAGTAGTCCGCTAACGCCTTCTCCCTCGTGCTTTTCATGCTTGTGGAAGTGAAACCTCTCGGCGATGATGATCGGTTTCGGACTGAAATGGCTTTTTAAATTTTTGGTCAGGTCTGCGAGTTTAAACTCAGATGGCTTTGCTGGCGATTTCAAGTTTCGTAAGAGATTGTGCGTCGTGTTCCCGATACTAGTCAAGAACACTGCCACGATTTTCTTCTCATCTTTGATCTCGTTGGCAATCACGTACTGGTCAAACAGTTCACAGTACGCGTTCCAGTCTTCTTGAGTTGAATCAAAAGATTCTATTGATCCAATAGTAGTTGCCATTGCTCGTCGCCAGTTGTCATGTTCTTACGACTAACTGTGGGTTCTTCTACTATACAGAAGAAACGAGTTCAAGAGATGTGCTTCACACAACTTTATTCAACTGGCTATTTAATAAGACTACTTACAATGATATTGGACTATCGATCATGTGACTTCTATATTTGGTCATTACAGGATATATATTTGTGGCTAACACTACAATTGCATCCACAGTTCTTAACAAACTAGAGAATAAATGTCTCTCCATTTTGTAGAATAAGATTAGTTAATCTAAAAGGTCACTGTGTTTTCAATGCCATGTCAACAGTATGTCGTCGACGCGATTTTCCCTTTCGTAAACGGTCGTTGCCATCTGAAACAGTCGATGCCATCTCTAGAAACAGTCGATGTCATTCATAACAGTCGATGCCATTTTCAAGAACTGTCGTTGCCACCAATAATAGTCGATGCCATTGGGAATCGTGGGATTCGTGCCCGAAATTACTGACTTGCGGGATTATCGGCTCGGTTTGCCTTGGGTAGTCTGCTCCAGTACACTCTCGGTTATTTCGATTGCAAAATGGCGGAAAAATTGAAAGAAGACACACTGTCGATAAAGGATATTATAAAAGTTGCCATAGACGAAGTTCAGAATAGTTTGGAAAATGAAGAACGAAGTGAATTTGATAAAGAGACCTTACAATCGTTCATTGTTGGGAAACATCCTGAAAATTATGAGGATGATATCCGAGATGTCTGTGGAAACCCGACGAAGTTTAGAGCCACAATAAGTTTGAACGACATGACGGAAAAAGACTTGGAAAA
>JANSTQ010171195.1:0-10100 GCA_026167885.1 Bergia puertoricense
AGGGGGGCTTCTATCTTCATGGGAGGGCCTTGAATGCTTATTTCTTGGGGAGCTTCAACCTTTAATCGAAGTTTCCGCATAACTACGTCACACTCTGCCGACATCTCGGTTATCATATGGATCTAGAACCGTAGTTGTTAAAGATTCTAGCAATGAATATAAAAAATATGTCGTAAAAGTTATATTGACTTTAAAGGAAATTTAAATTTTATGGGTTTGAAATATATTTGAAATTAATTTTTGGAGTTAATATTTAAAGGACCAACACCAGCTGATATTCCGTCCGAGGAATGGCACTTGTTCGATTAGAAACAGTGTGTTTGTTGTTATAATAACCGTATTCCTTTTAAAATCTCCCTCCAATCCCCCTTCCAGATGATCGGCTCTTGCGTGCTAGGAACGCCTGACTGAATTGATCATATGGCGCCATCCCAGAAAACCGCGTGCACGAACTGATCTCAAAATGGCCGCCATTCAAATTTCAGTCGTTGGTTTTAAAACAGTTCCAAGTACTATCAAAACTTGTTATCTTTGAACACGTTTATCAGCTAAAGTTGTAGATGGGCTAAAACTCAACTTCTTTGTCGAATGTAACTGCCAGAATTGTCTGTTTAATATCTCTATTTACGGAATTAGTTTCTTTAGCAAAACGAGAAAACAACAGTGATCGTTACTAATCTCGCAGTGCGTTCTGGGGTGGTGCTTTTTGGGCAGACCTGAAAGCGCGCGCTGATTGGCTAGCTCCAAGCACGTGATAAATGTCCGATCACCTGGTTTCCGCAACAAACTAAAAGGAGAAGCCCTCCCTTAATTTAAGTTTTCATATGATTGCGTCATATATTGACGTGTATATCCGGTAAATTTGAAGAACTGAAATGATGAATTGTAGGAACCCAGTATCGTAATTGATCAAGGTTCACAACTATTTTGAGATTTTTCGAAGCCAGTTGCTGAGGGAAAACGTTCTAGGAAAAACTGATTAAACTGAGAGAAATCTTAGTTTTCTAAAATTATTTTTGGTAACTTAAAGAAAATATTGAATGGACGATCATCAGCTCGAAAGCCATCCGAAGCCAGGGTGACACTTACTCGGTTAGTTCAAGTGTTTCCTGAATTCTAGCATCTTTTTTTAAAATTCCCTCCAATTCTCCTGTTAAGGGATAAGTGCCCCCTAAAGGTAGACTTATGCTTCAGTTACTTGTTACAGCTGTTTATCTTTAGTATCGTGTTTTGCTGAGCAGTTAAACATTGCATAGAATCCATTCAAATGAACACAGGCATTGACAACCTCGTTCCCAGGCTCTTTCCTCTCCCGAGACAAAAACCCGGGTTGAGTTTGGTCACGTGTCACACAGATCCCGGAAGCTAACAAGTAAAATAAAGGTGCACGTGCGTTTGTTTTGATGAAGATAAAATATTTTCCTCTCTCCACTGGGCCAAGTAAGAACAAAAATCAATCTTAAGCACCCAGGACCAGACCCAACAGGGATTTTTTCTCGGTCTCGGTAGAGGGAAGAGCCTTGGAAGGGGTTGCAGGTATTGGCGATAGCTGAGGCCTATCTATGACGTGTGTATCATGGTCTTAATATTCTCGTTTAAGATGCTTATCTCTCGAATCTTTTCAGTGAGCGTAGTGTGGAGATTGGCGAGTTCTTCACGCTGTGTTTCATTGATGGCTGAACTGTTTGACTTCTTCTCCAGCTCCTTATTGGTTTCTGTTAACTTTTCATTTTCTTGTCGAAGATCCTTCAAGAGGTAAAAACTTTTGTTAGTTGTACGCATTGTTCCCAATAAGAACGATATTTAAACATTAGTGACTGTGAACAAACTAACAACAACCACGTGTCCGCTATCAAATTGCCGAGCGAGGGACAAACTGTCCGTGAAAACACAGTCAAAATATAAAAGAATCTCACTTGTGTAAAAAAATAATAATAAAAAGGAGGGGTCATTTTCGGGCTTTGATTCAAGAGTTTGATCAACACTAATTATCTAATTCTAAAACAATGATGAAACAAAACGAAAAGCGCCGCAGTGAGATAAAGCAAGAACATGACAATAACGGAAACAGTGGTGGGAATGACAACATTTGTGAACAAGGACAAGATAAGGACAAGACAAGGGAAAGACAAAGACAAGACAAAGACAAGACAACAACAACAACAACAACAACAACAACAATAACAACAACATTGTTAATTGTAATGAACTATCAGTAAGTATTGCCCCAATGATCTTCACAAACCTGTAGTTGCATATTTAACAGTGTACTGGATTGTCTTAAAGTAGCAAGTTCTGTCAACTGAGAATTCTGTCTTGAAATTTCCTGTGAAAAGAAGTTGATTTCTTTTAAAACATTAACCTTTGTCAGTTGGCTTCTGTTTAACAGCAAGCACTAAAAAAATTGTTGTTTTATACTGGATACAGAAAGAAGATCTGCCTGCTTGAAGCTCACGCGAACAGTATTTCGAGGACACATAAAATTCAGCTTTAATACTAGATAGCGTGCAGATCTTAAACAAATGTCAGTTTCTACATATAAGAAAAATGGCTTTCATATAAACGATCAAAATAGCTTTAATATATCCTCGGAAACCCAGGTGTGGGGAAGGAAATAGGAGAGAAAAAGAGGGAGAGAGAGAAATATGAAGAGAATGAGAGGGAAGAGAGGAAGGGCCCTGGGTTTCTGTGGATGTCTTTAACCTAATTAATATTATCTTAGCCTCTTCATAATGTTGGCTCAATTGATAAGATCTCAGAATGCTAACTTGAATGTCCCGGGTTCGATTCCCGGCTCGGCCATGGGTGACCTTATTTCACCACACCATCCTTGGACAGGGACTTAAGCTGTTGGTCCCCCAGATGGATGAAGGACCACTCTGTGGACATGCCATCCGGGTAAGGCCATTATTATTATTATTATTATCAAAACAGAAGCGAATTCAAGTTACGGTTGTTAAAAAAAATCGTAACCTATCAAGGAAAATTGGCAATGCTGATACACAATGGCAACAAATAAGCACTCTAGAAAATCTGGTCCTTATTTGAAGGAGGGAATTACTTGACGCAAACTTCACAATTCCAAAACCCGTCAATCCTGTAAAGAATAATGGTCCTACCTCCTCCTTCTCCCTAACCAGTGCCTCCAGATTCAATACGCGACTCTCCAAGGTGAGTTTTTCCTGCTGCAAGGTCAGGTTGAGGGCGCCAGTGGAGGCACTACTCTGGTTCACAACCTCTTGCTCCTGCACCTGGAATTTCGCAGAATAGTTTGTATCATAAATGATTTTTGTATTTTTGATAACTTTGTTACAACTTCTAATTCTACGAGGCACATTTTTTTATGAAAAGAAATTTTTAATGAAGTAAATATTGTGTATAATAAAGTGTGATTATTACTTCCTTCCATTCATCCATTCATACTCTTCTCTCTTACACAAACAGAAACACAAACTGATATACACAAACACCACACACACACACACACATGTGCATCTTGCAGTGCCCACGCAAAAGTCTGTGATCTCTCCTAAACAAAAATATCCTGTCCTTCAAGGAAATCCAGGGGTAAGTTGCATAAATTTTATGCACATTATTTTTATTAAAAGCTGAACATTGGACGTCAAAAAACAAATCCTAATCACTAATGTAAAAATGAGCACTGACTTAAAAAAAAGTTTCATACAACTGAACCCAGGCCTTAAATAAATAATTCCTCAAATCCAAGGAAATTAAGAACTTTCAGGTCTCAAACCATGATGTACTCACAAGTCTAACATAATCATGTTGGGTTTTTTTAAAATCAGGCCTGTCCATAGCAACAACCAGCCAAGATCATTAACCAAATACATTGTACACAGTCATTACTGCTTTTATTTAACATTTTGTGAGACGATATGCTGTATCCTTGGGCAATCCTAAAGGATCTACTAGAATTAGCACTTTGCCTCACTCTACAGTACTTAAATAGTTATAGATAACACTTTCAATCAATTTCTCCACGTACATGGATACACAACAAATAAACACAATCACATGTACTCACACATATACACACACACACACATACACACACATACACAAATAGAGTAAACATCCCCGTAAAAGAACAAGTGAATTAAGAACCTTCAGGCTGAAATTTGGTCAATAAAGCACCATATACATAAGAACCAATTCAGCCTGACAAATGAAATACATTAGGTTCTTATAATTCACCAGAAAGGTTGAAGAGGCTGTGTCTCATAATAAATGTAATACTGTTACAGCATTCAATTTATTCATTAATATTATACAGTACAGGCTAGTTTTATGGTTTCATTTAAAGGGGTACTTTCATGGCTGAGTCAATGGATTTTCTCCTTTTCAGAAATTAAATTTTTACATTCTTTATCCAAACAATTTCAAAAGAAAAAAACTCGATTCACCAGTAAGACAGTAATTAATCACTTCTACCAAGGTTTTGTGTATTTTAAAGAAATTTCTTAGATTGTGTTTCTGACAGGAACACAAGATTTAACAACTCTAATCCAATTTAATTGCTGCCTAAAATTGGCCATCTGTAGCAATTACTTCTTGAAAAACTTAAATTAGTATCTGAACAGTGCCTGTTAAGAGATATTTTAGCTTGAGACGGCTTTTTTGTCAATAAATTCCTGAGCATGCGCAAAGCCGTGAAAGTGCCCTTTTATTAAGACAGTGTGATTACATATTAATTAAATCTGTCAGTAGACTATACTGCACATACATAATTTCCAGAAACAATTTTAAAAATCTCTAAAAAACATCTTCAGGCTGATTTCTCACTAAGCATCTGATATATAAGAAACACATCAGCCTCGACCTGAAATCACAGGTTATTTCATGTAAGTGTTTACTGTAGTACATACATGTACTTATAAGAATTCCCACACAAACAGTTACAGTTTGATACCTTCTTTCTCAACCGTATGCTCTCTTCTTTGTAAGCATTAAGCTGTTTCTTCCACTCCTCCACATTAGCTGTACTCTCCTGCAGGGCAGCCGTCAGCCGTGCATTGTTGTTCTTCAGTGTTTGAAGTTCTGTCTCCCATTTCTTGGCATTGGCTGAGCTGCAGGTGAAAACACTACACTTTTAAAATACGTTACTTTTTTGCACTTCAAAGTAAACAATAATTAGTTGACCTTTTTGTCATCAAAACTTATCACCTCAAATTACAGGGAAGGGCATCTACAATTAATGAGAAGTTTTGGTTTCAAACACAATGTGTGGGAACCAATTTTAACAAACTTTTCAGTGCTTTGACCAGTCTTACTTAGTTTACATACATTTAGTATTTCAGTGTTTTGTTAAATATTTTCTGCTGTTTAAAAAACAAACTTAATAAAATCAAAGATAATCTACTGTAATGGTTAAGAATTCCAACACCCCTTCATTGTTCCATCTTTTTGTTTTCTTTTTGAAACCGTGACCATGCACAAACAAAAAAATTCCTGTATATATATATGTACACCAAGCCAAGCGCATATCACTACTCAAATTTCCCAAAATGTCGTTTGCATAGTTGTTGGAACATCGACAAGCAAACCTCTTTGCAATCTTAACAGTGTCCACTATACCCATAATTGATCAATTTTTGGCACTGCATATTAAGTAGGCAGTTGTTCAGATGATCCTGCTTGGGTACATGCAGTTCTTGAGTCATCAGAGACAAAACAAGTCCTACAACATTGTTTCACCAAACACAATTTGTGAAAAGATCACGAGACTGAATATTTTGCCAAACCAATTTTATGTTGCACTGGCAATATTTTTGGCACTGAAAAATGGGGGGGAGCTGAGTACCCCCAATTTTCATTTGTGGGGGCTACACCCCCTTCTGCCCTGCTGCCTCTGAAACTTGTTACACATTGATAACCTGAGATAAAAAAACTATTTCTGACTTTTTGTAAGACATTCAATACTGCCATTGAGACAAAAAACGTTACCTTTGAGCCAATGCCATCTTCAGTCTGTCGTTTTCATATTTCAGCTGTGACTCTGTGTTTCCAATAGGCTTGCGGTTAATATCAGGTGACTCCACTCGCTTGTCTTCCTGTGGAGACACAGTTGTCACTGTTAAATATTAGTTAATATAAATTATTATGTAGTCCACCAAACAAAAATTTCTCCTTTAGCCACTTGTCTTACTCTATGAGTTTAGTCTTCCTCACAGCCTCAAAGACAAAGCTCCATCAACTAGAAAAACGTGATGTCACACTTTTCTCATGCTTTTCTAGTTGATGGAGCAGCTTTGTCTTGGGTTTGTCATTTTCTTTTGCATTCCAGTATGGCAAGTTTTGTACCATGTGATCTCGAGCTGCAAAGGGCCTATTAATAGTAGATCATTTAGAAAGAAGAAGTGGAATAGCACATCATGCAAAATAGAAAGAAAATCAAACTAACACAAGCAGACAACTGGGGCATATACACAAACACAATGTTTAGTAAACAGTGCTGCATACTATGCATGATGATTAACAAAACCTGAGTGAAGGCATGGCATTCATATATAATTACTATTTATTAGGCCAACAGACTGTGTCAAAACCTACTGTATGTTATAGGAAACAACTGGATGAATCACTACAAATATATGAATGTTTCAAATGAATGCATATTACCAAGGACCCAGAACTACACTCTCTCTTACTTTGGATATGCTAAGTTTGAAGTAGGCTGGCAATGATATTTTCCTGTTAGCATTGTTTTGATTTTTGTGCATGACTTTCAGTTCTTGGGGTTTTCAGCTTTGAATTGCAACACTGCCACATGAACACTGAACAACTTGAACTGACTGTCGAGTGATCAACTGACCTCCAGCTTAATTACAAATTCTGAATACCTTGCTAAAAGCTTTGTCATATTTTAATGACACAGGTTATGAATCTGCATAATGACTGTAGACTCTGAATAAACTTTTTGTTTACTTGTACAAAGGCAAACTGACAACTTTTATTGGAATAACAAAGAAACAAAACTAATTATCTCAGAAGTGTTTTGACTTGTTAACTCTTAATTCAGAACTTAAAATACAATTCAAATAAAGAGATTAAAATCCTAATATAAGATTATAAAGCACCTTTCCAGGAGTTTGATACCAAGCTGTTTGACTTTAGATCAGAAACTTATCACAGATTAATGAATTAATTAGCATTTAATTTAATAAAAGTCATGCAGGTCTACATATAATTTATGAAGATAATCATAGCATTCACAAGTTTCATAAAATTATATTCTATTTAGATACTATTAAATTAGAGTTTGTCCCTTCAGGTCAGATAAAAATTCTCCATGACTACTCCAGCAAATTTTGAGGACTCTCAGTGAGATCTTGCACACTGGAGAAAGGTTTCACGAACACGAAAAAGACCCCACTTCCAAACAATGAATGGGTGGATCAAAACTGAAAGTACAAACAATCTTTGATCCAACTTGGTAAACAAATATATTTGTACATTTGTACAAGATATCCAACAACTTTAATATTTAAAGAATTTCTAGCTTTGATAGAAAGCACTCCTCAAATCCACTTGGAAATAAAGGATTTCCAGATGGCATATAAACCCCATATATGTTGTCTGTACAGTCAGTGGGTGATTAAAAAGAGACACAAATACTGTACATTTGATGTGAAATACAATGTTTTAAACTTTAAAAGTTCTATAGTTTGTAAAATAATGTATCCTAATCAATTATTAATTAAAATGAAGTCGCACTGTGTTAAATGGAAAAGCTAAGTTGTTTGAAATTTAAAGTAACAATAAATAACATAATTACCAGTTATTTTTGTTATCATTGTCGAAATAATAACAATTAATTACAGCATAAAAATCGCTAGGTAACACTAATGATAATAATTAATACTATAATTATGATAGTAATAATTCTAAATACTATAAATAATAAAATTAATTAATAATATCTTACTGTACCCATGTGCGAGGTTAGCACAGTTGGTAAGATCCCTGACTGCCAACCAGAAGGTCTCGGGTTCAAAGCCCAGCCTGGTCGAGGGTTGAACTTTGGGCAACCTTCTTTCGCTACACTGTCCGTGGACAGGAACATCAGGCCATTGGTCTAATCTTCTAAAATGTTATCTCAGGGGACTTAAAAGAACCCACACACTTCTCGAAAAGAGTAGGGTAATCCTGGTGTTGTGGTGAGGGCCACATGGGAGAGTACGTCCTATGGATGTAAATGTGTTACCCTCAATAAATAAAGTATATTTACTTTACTTTACTTTACTTTACCTCAGTACTGCTGGTTGATGAGGTGCTCCTGATGGATGGGGCCTTTTGTTCTGGAGTTGGTGTGTGTGACGGCGAGTCTGAGAGACCATTGACAGTCACAGACTGGTTGTTTGTTAAAGCAGCTGTCACAGAACTTGTCGCTGGCAGTGATGCTGTCTGTGATGTTGGTGTAGATGAGCCACTTGAGGTGCTGGGTGTCTGTGCTGAACTCTTTGCTTCACGGAATTTTTCTGCAAACTAAACAATAACAGAAAACTCTTATTGAATAATTTTATTGCAAATATCAAGGTGACACTGCATTAATACAAATTACACAATATCAGTAATTAGAAGAGGCTAGTGAACACAAACTCAGGATTTGTATGTCATTTTAAAATACTCTATTATCCTTGACGTTTCCAGAACACAACTTTGTCAAAAATCCATCCATGACCCAAAAAATCTGAAAACTTCCTAAAAGCTGGCCAACAGACCACGTCCAAAGCTAGGGGGCTTATATTTGGGGGCTTATGTTCCGGGGCTTATATTGGGGGGCTTATATTTTGGGGCTTATATTTTGGGGCTTATATTTTGGGGCTTATATTTGGGGGCTTATGTTTGGGGGGCTTATATTTGGGGGGCTTATATTTGGGGGACTTATGTTTGGGGGCTTATATTTGGGGGGCTTATATTTGGGGGGTTATATTTAGAAATATATATTTGGGGGCTTATATTTGGGGGAGCATGGAATGGTCCAGTGTTATTTTGTCAACAGGTAGATGGGTCTATAACCTGTAGCCAGACTTTTAACCAGGATTTTACGGTACTGATGGGAATCAACAACTGGGCTTACATCGACTCAGTTCAAGTTGTTTGTCACAAATATTGTAAGTTCATAAAATTTTTGATTCATTATTTGCCAAAGGTTCCAAGTCATTTTTGATCCCTGTTTGAAAGGCACAATAATTTTCTTGTTTGGTATTTGGAGCCAAAGTAATTATTCATCCCACGGCTTCTGCAGCCATTTCAGTATCTCTACACTTCAAAAATCTCAAATTCAACACAATATTTTGCAATCCTTCAGTCTGACAACTGTCCAAGCTGTCGGACACCAACTTCATTCTTACCTTATTTAACTCGGCCTCAGAAGAAAAACCCAGACCATAGACAGTGCTTGCTCGTGCATCCGACCACTGGCCAAACTTCTGGGAGGTCTTGGTAAAGGTCATATATGGCAGTATAGTGCTGTTAATGATAGCCTATGGCAGGAAAAGTAAAAAAAAATTATCAAACAAATTTCTTGTACTGATTCCAGTGATCACAAATAAAGGAAACTGCAAATTTCATTGTACAGAAGACAACAAATCATTTCTCAGAAAAAAACACAGCAACTCAAGCATCTCACATTGCATCCCTCGGCATTAACTGAGTGTCTTGTGAATTTGGGCAAACAGATCTCATGAGTTCAAGTACTCCGGATATCATTTTTAGTTTCAAAAAGACAAATTTAAGCATTAATATTGGTAATACAGAGAAGTTCTATGAGATCGTAGATAGAGAGCACGAACAGAAACAAAACAGGTTGCATAATTAGTATTTCTAATAGAATACTTATGTGTAAATATAGATCAAATGTAGAAGATTCAAGATGTTATATCATTCTATTAAAAAGTAGTTTAGAATTATTGATCTAGATGACTGGTGATCCAAAAACCCATCCAGCTTTTAAATTCATGATAAATTACTACTTAAAGGAAAGTTTGGGGATTTATAGTATGGTAAAATTTCCGTACTACCCCATACTTAATTATGCATGCAAATATATTAATTATTCATGCAATCCCTTTGTCTTA
>JANSTQ010171206.1:5541-20074 GCA_026167885.1 Bergia puertoricense
TTGAATTATGAAGTTGCCGATGCTTTAGAACAATGTTAGAAAGTGTTCCTTTTTGGGGGATTGTTCAGAAATTTTTTTGCGAGATTTGGGCAATTGTGAGCCTCCACAAACAAGTACTGTTCAAAAAAATACTTGTCGTTTAGAATGCAAAGGACCACATGACGTAAGATACACTTTTTTATTAGAATAGTGTTTTTCATGCCCAGGCTGAATATTTTTAATTTTCTACCGATTTTAGGTTGAAAATAAATTTGTGAATATTCTTTGATTACAGAGTGTTGTAGGACTAGTATTTTAGTTTTGTTACCTGATAGCTGAATTTGTTGGAAAAAGGAAAGATTTTAGTATCATACTTTTCAAAGGTAAAGTAAAGCTAATTTGAAACATGTGATTCTATTCGGTACCGTAAACGCTCTCTAATACCCCCCCCCCTCCCCCCTCCTCTGTGTAAGCGCAATGTCAATGCCATTTATTAATATATTATCATTTATTATGTAATAAATTTAGAACTGCCCCTGTCATACTCGAAGAATATTTTGCACCAGTTCTTAGTATATAAAGATGTTTTATCTGTTTTTTTACTTGTATATTACTATTCAGCGTTTATTCAGTACGAAATATTCTTGTAGTACAAGCTAGTATTTGTTTCAGTTTGAATATCGTAGGTTTTACATCCAAAGAAATACAGACTGTATCATTGTCATTAAAGCTATGTGACATTTTAGAAGAAAAAAATTTGGTTGTTTGTGAGTTTTAAATAAGCCGCCCTCTCGATCTAATAAGCCCTCCGTCTGAAAGGCCCCCGGGGGGCTTTAATATTAAAGCGTTTACGGTATTTTATAAATATGTTCGTAATAAATTCTAACTTTGGGCATATGTTTAACATTATTTTTAAAATTTCTCAATAATCTTATAGTTAAAACTGTACAGACAACTATAATGTTGCTGAAATAAAAGGCAAATCAGTAACTGATCATCAGCAGGATATCTAAAATGTGTGGAATTCTACAATTGGTTTCGGCTCCATTAAATCCTAGACCAATTGCATGTAAAGTATATTCTTATATATAAAAAGAGTATAAACTCGACTATCTGTAGTTTACTTGCCGTGTAGGACATAAATTTTGCGGGAATTTTTTTTGCGGTTGGGCAAATTTTTGTGTCTGGCGGGAACAATTTACCTATTTACCTTCGTCGCTTCGAGCTCCTATAGTAACTCAGTAAAATCTTGTGAGAGCTCGAGGCGTGGCTATGGTTCAGCATTAAAAGTGGAAAATTTGGATTTTTGTTTTTATGGAGGTCATTTTTGCGGAAATTGTTTTTGCGGGAAATTTTTTTGCGAATGGCCCAAAAACCCGCATAAACTCCAGCGAAAATAAAGTCCTATAAGAAATAGAAAAATAGAAATTAGACATCACTCTTGGTGTCTATAAACAAAGTGCCAATACAGGGCTATCGAGCTGTCACAACCTGGGACAGGTTTATTATAAATGGCACCATTTTGAGAAATTATTATGGTATATGGCTATCAAATTTGAGCTCTTTTTAAAAATGACTTTTACATTAACTATTATATTCACCGGATGTGAAGTTGTTATGCCTTTTTAACAAAATCAAAAACAAAGAAAAGAAACCAATCAAATGCATGCTGAGATTGTGAATGGCTGTGACGTAACGATGTGCTTGGAGACAGCGTTACGGTACTGAGCGGGAATTTGGTTTGGCAGAAACATGCACGAAGACTTGATCTGCTGGTGCTAGATTAATCCGCTGGTAAGATGTCGAAGCGAAATGAAATCAAGACGAAAAGAATAGCTAGTGAACACAGTGCTACAATACAAGGTCGATCTGGTGGAGTGATTTTGAAAACACCAGATAATTCTTACAGTGAAACCGCTGTCGAAGTTCGAAAGAAGCTTAACTCTTTTAGCCATTCCATCTACGAGAAAGCTTCGCAGATCTTTCTTCACTTGAATGGAAAAATCCCAGCAACAGAACTGCCTACATTTGAAGAGGATTTTGAGCGAAGACGAGCATACAGTCTTGCATTTGGTGCAAAGCGATGTAAGTTGTAAACTTGAATTTGAAATGCAGATTGTGTATATTGCATGAACAGCTGAGATTCAAGTTTTTACCAATACCAGTGGCAGTGAATACTATATTCGTAAGTTTCTTATTCAAAGTAAAGATAATAATGCATCACAAAAAGTCACACTTTATTATGACAGAGATAAATTTCCTAAGGCGATATTTGTTGTCACTTGGGTTGCAGTATTGTGTTACTAATAGTAATACATTTCATTTTACAATGTGTGTTTCTCGATGACCGGTCGAACTGCACGTCAAATAAAAAAAATCCCTGCATGTAATATTGTGGATATAGCAACCAGGGCATGTTATGTATTCAATAAAAAGCGAAATTCTAAGAAATCCTTAATTGTGCTTTATTTAACATGACGGTGTTTTTAATTATTTATTATACAAATTGTCTGAAATAAAAAAAATTAATTGCCGTGCATTAGAATCTCAAACGATCGGTATCGTGAATGATTGCTTTTAGAGTGATTCAGGGCTTTGTTTTGCGGACTTTTTCTCAATGTCTGTTATCGGCTTTTTTGGAAGTTTTGCACTTTTGATGCCCTTGTCATCAGGTCAAACTCACCAGTAGGCTTTACAAACGATCTGCTTCAAGTTTATATTTTTAAAATTTTGTATATTTCAATTAAAATTTTTAAAAATTACTTAAATCTTAATTCAAATTGTCCATTTCAAAATGTATCAGTTCCGCGTAGGCCGTTTCAAACCACAAGGCACCACAATTTTTTTATGAGATGTAAAGTTTACTTTAAAAAACATGTAAATACAGTTTGTCGAACAAAACATGTTAAGAAATACAATTGTATTGCTGCGAAATCTTTTCAAAGTTAAAACAAAAGCCCAGTGGACGAAGTCAAAATATCAGATTTTAGTCAGAAAATCGTAGGACGTCGAGGGGAGAAGCCTAGAAGTTCATGCCAAGGTAACGACCATATTTGCTCCTCTTCGAAAAATGTTTGTTGTAATCCGACTGGGGTTTTTTGCAGCAGACTCGAATGGAGAAACTGGTTGAAGACCAACTGAAGACCAGTGTTGTTTGTTGCTTGTGTATCCCGAGGCACCATATCTGTGTTGTCCAATTTAATTGACAATTAGCCACATTTTTCAGCTTTTTCAGGACATTAGTACAAACACATGCTAAAATCAGTAGAATCAACCTACACAAAGGAAAGAACAAAGATTTATTTTCAAACTTGGCTTTTAAATAGCTCCCAACGACATCAAAGAACAATAAATTCTCAAGCTGTCTTTTTTAAAAACTAATTACTTATTGGTGCCCGTTAACTTTTTGGTGGTAAGACCACACCTGTACTTCAGGCTTATCACTCACAGACACAGAAAAAACAGGTTTTTCTGAAAAAACAAGTTTCTGGATGGTTAATAAGAAACTCTTTGAAAATGTATTCAAATCATGTATAATATTTGTTTCTTTGCTTTTAGATGAATCAGTCCTGGATGATGTGTTATTGGATAGTTATTTCTTTTCTAGCTTTTTCAAGGTAAAAAAGTATTTTATTATTTGATTATATCATAATTAAAGTTCTAAAATAGCTGAAAATAAATAATTATGATGTATTTTTTTCTGAAAAGGTTTATACATGATTGTATAAAATCAATGTCTTCAAATGAGGCCTATAGCTACTGTGATAAAATTGCAAGATATTAAAAGATATTAAAATTATCCTTAAAATAGTCCAAGCTTTCGCTGTTCTATGGCATCATCAGGGACTAATGTTATTCAGTGTCACAGAGTTGGTAGGTCCAGCGAATGCAATCAACCGTAACAGGAACAAAGGAGTTGAATAAAATTAGTACTCTGGTTGAACAGTGATTCTGTGACGTGGGTCAGAACAAAAACTCGTTGAGTTCATTGCATTCTGCACATGAATTGATTGTTGGATTGAGTTTCTGGATGTAAAAGGCTTTGAGGAAGTGCAAGTTAATGGGACCTGACTCTCAGGCTTTGATCTCAATGGAGATGACAGGGTTGTCGGGGTTCTTGTAGCATTCAAGCATGATTGTGTCTACGTACTGAGGAGTTTGAGTTCCCCACATGTTCTTTAATGCAGTCGTGCATGTGTCGTATGGTGTTACTGATATAAATTTTTTCGTTTTTAGTGCATGTTATGTGGTAGACGCAGTTATGTTTGTAGCACATTCCTGTGCTGGTGATAGGGCACTGTGGTCTCTTGCACTTGGGTTTGGGGGGAGGGGTGTTAAGGGTGTGTCTCAGGGTGGAGGATTGGTGGGTGATGTGGACCAGAATTCCTTCATTTTGGAAGATCTTAGCAATTCTGCAGTCCATCTTCCTGGAGATGAAGGGTATTTTGAGATATAACCAATCAGTGTTTGGAGGTGTTGTGTGGTGATCATGGTGGTGGACCTTGTATGTGTACTTGCATATTTATTTTTCCTTGTAGCCGTTTAGGCATAGCACGCCTTCAAATCTCTGGATGTGTTTTTGTGCTGTGGCAGGTGAAGAGCAGCTTTGTTGTATGTGATTCCACTCGTTGTGGATGATATTCATGATTTATACATGTAATTCCACTTTGTGAGCAGTTTTATTTGTTGTCATGAGTTTCATTCCATAATAATTTTATAAAAAGAAAATATTTTAAGTAGGAAAGATTGTTCAAGCCGGGAATCGTACCCAGGAGCTTCAAGTTAGCAGTCTGAGATCTTATCAGTTGAGCTAACATTGCACCCACTTTTACAAGAAATCTTGTTCTCTCAGCATGGAGTTTGCTAATGTAAGTGTGCACGTGCATGAAATCTCATTCTCATACTTGTACTTGGATCTAAAGCAACACAAAAAGCTTTTTAAAATGGTGAGGAATAGGGAGGCAAAACTAGTTGGAGACTGTCCTTCTTTTATTCCCTTGAGGACAATTATCTGTGAAAGTTCTGACATTTTTGTGTTTATTTTGGTTCACTTTAATTAGTTCATTTCAAAATTGTTTTCTTCCTTTTTGGGGATTTTTTATCACTCAATTCTCAAACTAAAGTGGATTGGACAGAAGTCCAAGTTATGGTTGCCAGGCTACTCAGTGAAATATAACGGAAAGATGTCAAACCAATAAAAGAGATGTATGAAATACAGCTTTTTTTACAGACCTATGAAGTCACATGCCTCAAAGTGATTTCACACATTCACATCACATGCCTTGAAAATTTAACAATGAAATTAGTCGTCAAATCTCTTAACTCTATAATGAATCATTTCTCCACAAACATCATCGGTTTCAAAGCTCCAATTTTAAAAAAAAAAAATTGCAAAAACACCGGTGCACTTGTGAAGGAAGTGTACTGAATAAACAGCTGAAGATATTTTGAGAATGCATACAGATATGGACAAATTGATCATGTCTCAAACACTGTAAGAGTGCAGGAAATTTCATTTTGTTGAGCAAAAACTTTCTGGAGGTGGATGTAACCAGACCCTCTAAAATTTTCACACACCCATCACTTGCTTAACATTGTCGTCTCTGTTGTTATTGCCTGGACCAGCCATACAAAGAAACTCAAAGTGAAGCTAAGTTGCAAGTGTAAAATTAACCCTCTCAACCCCAAACATGGCATTTGACATGTTGCTAAATTCTCCTAAACTGTTTCCATAAGTTCCTTTTAAACAGTTTGGGGGAACTTCACTTTTCATACTAGATAGCTTATTGTGTGTGATCAATCCCTTTATTCTCACCACCAAACAACTTATTTTGTCTTGATAATGTAAGGAGAAAATAGATGTTGATAAACTTGCTGGGGCTGAAAGGGTTAATTCCATCTGGTTAAAATATTTTGGGGGTCTTAGGGTCTTAGGGTCTTCGTTTTGTAGGTCTTAGTTTTATAGACACCCCTTCGAACTCCACCTACGAATGTAATGGAGTGGACATAGCACCACTAAATGTAGCCGAGTGGCAATTTTTTTTCTATGCAGTGCTACTTGATAAATAGCAACAAACAGATAGTGATTATGTTTTCTTTTTATATCATAGCTGGAAGCTTATCACAAGCACGGGGTCTTTATTTTGTTACTGGATTATCAACAAAATGGCTTCTTCTTTGGAACAGAACGGCAAAAGAATGCTATGAATGAAAAGGATGTTATTCCACACATAAAGGAAATACAGGATGCTATTTCCTCACATCGCACAAAGCTAAGAGCGGCTCTCGCACGCAGTCGCATCAGGGACTGTGCGATTAGTGTTGAGGCCCTTCTTCCAGAGGAAGAACAAGAGAAAATGAAGTGTGCAGCAAGACAACCAGTGTATGGTAGAGTCAACATCCTCAAGACGACAGTTGATGATGTTGTCGACACTCTCAGGGCAGATGGGTTTTTGCTAGAGAATGACCCCCCTGAGAATGAGGAGCTAACTGGGAGGAATTTTATGATGGATCACGATTTTGACAATTTGCTGGTGTTCTCTCCAGAAATCAAGTTTGAGCTGTACAGTCATGAGTTAGTGCAGTCTAGTAATGTTATTATACAGGTTAGTGGAGTTGGTGAGAGGATGAGATGCTTCCAGAGTTGGTTCTTTAATATTAATAATGTTTTTAAGTCTTTTTGTCTAGTAGATCTGCTGTCAAAATGTGAATTAATCAATGAGCTAATGAACTAATACATTTCTTTTTTAAAAATGTTTGAATTTTCAGTTTCCTCTGCTGCTGCAGAATTCCTTAGGGGGGGGGGGGCACTGGCTCTTCCACACCCTTAACCTATTCCAGACCAGAATTTTGGTGTAATGTTGATACCCTGTCAAAAAATCCCTACCCTGTCCCAGACTGAACATGCAAAATCTTCACATGACCCAATCTCATACTAAATGGACAAGACTCCATATATACATGTATATCCTGTTACCCTTAAGGGTGATACATACCATTGTTGTCAATTATGGAGAGTATCCCCTACCCCCCACCCCCTGCTGTGATATTTGCATGTGTATTTGTTTTGATAAGTAGGGAAAGAAATTTTATCATGATGCTAATCCAAAATTGATAATTAAAAGTTACTGCCACTTTTTAATACAAATAAATGGTTGTGTTCTGTCTGCAGGATAAATCTACATATAGCTCAGTTGAAGCTGTCAAATCATTTCTGAATGAAATGGCTTCTTCAAAGGAAAAAGCACTTCTCCTCATCCCAGGTGCAGATGTCAAGGCTGTCTTAGGAGAAGGAGATGACATAATACAGACTCACATAGAATCAGGTACACAGTCAGTTGTCTTATGGATGCAAAAGCTTTGGGGGAAAAGGGGGGAGGGGGGGCACAAGTACCCAAAATTCTGGTAAAAAGAACCCAGAAAGGTATCTTTGCTCCATAGGAGTTTTTTTCAGTAAAATTACTGAAAAAAGGGCGAGGGTAGTTCCTCTCAACGCCTTCCCTAAATCCACGCCTTTACAGTATTTACTATTATTCCAATCATCATTGGCGATGAAGTAGTAGTTAGTACTGTAGAAGCAGGAATAGCTCAGTTGGTTAGTGCACAGCCTTCGGAGCTAGAGGACCCTAGCTAAGTCCTCAGTAACTCGAATGTTTGCTTTGGCTTTAGCTTTGAATACCTGTAAAATGGAGAACTGGCGGAGTGGAGGGGTAAAGTGCGCACCGAGGGCCACAAGCTTATCAGTTAAATTACTGTCACGTGTTACCCTCGTTAAAGAAGGTCGCTTTACCTTTTTTTTATAGAGGCTTGGAGTACACCTACAGCCATTTAATGCACTTGATTTGGTACAAATGCTGAGAGTTACTCCTTTTTGTCAAACAAAATCACGTTAGGCCGAGTACATTGAAACAGGCTCCTAATATCACAAAATGCTTGCTTGCTTTTGTTGATCAACAAAACATTTTCAGCAAACTCATCCACGCAGAAAAAGAGTTTTTTGCAAAACTAGTTTCCCAGTCTTAATATTGATCACAGACTTTATATCACTTTATTCATAAGTGTACACTCTTTACAAAGCTTGGCAAGACATTTTAAAGCAGTAATGTTAAACAGAACAATTTTTTTTATAAGAACGTTGAACTTGAAAAAAGCCGACAATACAAGAACATGTTAAAACACCCTGAGACTGAGGATAAATAAGAAACTTTTTTTATAGAAAATGGAAAGTATTGTTACTTATTTGTAAAGTAATGTTGAGTACAAAGCTACATTAGACGAGTATTGTCAGTTTGGCAAAAACCATAATGTGTGTCTTTAGCCGTAACTAAACATATACAGGAAACAGAATGTTGCTCACATAAAGTTTATCTCACTTTTGGCTTGCAAACCCAAACAAGTTTACTGTAATCTCCAAGCGCGCAAATAGGACCTGTCAATAAAATCGGAAAACTTGAGAACATTTGAGGTTGAAGTCCGGAAATATTTGAGAACATTCACCCACCCCGAGCCGCCCCTCCCCCTGCAAAAAGAGACATTGTTATAAGTTCTTTCAAGAAGTCACAAAGATTAAAGATTAAAAACAAGTGTATGCAAAATAACAACTGCTAAAAATAGCCAACCTTGTCGAACTGGCTATTGTCACATACTTTGTCATTCTCTAATGACTGGTTTTCAAGATATGCACTTTTTTTCTAATTTTTGTTCAAAAAAGCGTATACTAAAGATGCTCTCAATCAATCTTAGCTGATCTTGTGTTAGTATTCCGGATCAACAAAAATAAGGGATAAAACTTTGGTTTCTTTAAACGAACAATATAATTTCAGCTTATTCAAATCCTGATTTGTGATAAACTGTTTTTAGTTACTGCTTCGAGAGGGTACTTTTTGCCGTAGATAATCCTTACATGTTAAAAACGGATTTGTGACGTCATAAGCAGCCTCCCTGCAGACTATGCGAGAGGTCTCTCCCCAGACCTCTGGCAGCGAAGGAGAATAATAGTCTGGGGGGAGGCTACGTCATAAGTGAAACGACACTTTTTCGGAATAGACAAAAAGCCCGAGTTTTTCTTGAATATGTTATTTTGTCATGGATGATTTTGTTCAACAAGAAAGGAAAAGTTTCCGATTTGTATATGAAAAAAATACTGAACGCTGATTGGTTAAGAGCAGTGCAGTTAACTTGTAATTCCGTGCAGAAAATTGCAAATCCGTGCAAATAAAAAAAACCTCGGAAACTTCAACAAAATATTTCGGGAATCTCTTGTCGGAAATTCTCCAAATATGCTTGTTTTGAAGGATTCGTAAACACTCGAAAATTCTTTCAAAATCTTCAAAATTGGTTGGAAAAAATCTTCGGAAGTCTTCGGAAAATCTTCAGAAATGGTCGTAAAAATATTCGGCATTTTTCAGAAATGTTGGCAACGTCGGTGGAAAATTTTCGGAAATGTTTGAAAACGTGCAGAAAACCTTTGGAAAAATATTTGGAAGTGTTCGAAAATGTTCGGTAGTGTTCGGAAAAACTTCGGAAGTGTTCAGAAAACCATTAAAAATGTTCAGAAAATTTTCGGACGTTTTCTGGAATGTTTGGAAAAACTTAATTTTTCCATGTTGCATATGACTAGCAAATAATTATGCGGTTTTTTGTTCAATTCGGAATGAATTTTTCAAATACTTCAAATTGTATTCAACCTTTGGGCTCGTGCAGTTTTGAATCCTTTGAAAAACACTCTATACAAGGTTCGTATGAGTCCTTAAAAACCACGAAAGTCCTTAAATCTTCGTTTTCAAAATTTAAGTACTCAAAAGTCCTTAAAAAACGTGAAAAAATGCCCAAGTCCATGAAAAGTCCTTAAAATTTATCTTCTTGCTGCCTGACTTTGAAGTTTGTATTTTTTGCTCGACAAAATGTATTACCGGTATATGTCGGCTGACATGTGTACAAGTGAGAATTTATGTGGAAAGGACACTCAGTTCCTCCAATATATTAATGAATAGACCAAGCTTTGTTTTAAATCAGACGGTACTTTGCGTGACTTTAGGATGCCATAAAAATGACTTTACTGTACTATGAAAAGTCTTCAAAAAGTCCTTAAATTTTAGATTGGGATTAGGGGAAGAACCCTGTCTATTGCTAGTGCAAAGTAATCGTAGCCATACGATTAGTTAATTGCAGATCATACAATGATTTTTTGCACTCTTACTCCTCTGCAGACGCCGTAGAATGATAAAAGTTGTATCACAATGCGAAATTCGACAATTGCAGTCAGATAAAGAAATTTCATTTCATTTATTTGTTTACCATATAATACATATGATTATGTTACATACAAATAATTGACAGAAAAATGGAGAGGATACCTTAATGAAGCCATAGAGGCTCATTAGGCAAGGTTCCTCTTAAAGAGACAAGTAAAAGAAAAACAGTTTAATTAAGTTTGCATATTACCAAGCAACTGAGACACGATAATTTGAGCATCAGTCATGATTTTGTTTTTTCCCAAAGGTATTTCTTAAGACTGTTTTTAAATATGTTATTGTTGGCAGCTTTTTTCATGTATCAGGTAAAGCATTCCAGAGTTTTGGGCCTTGAAATAGTATTGTAAACTTCATAATGATATGAATTGGTTAATTCTGAGGACGATTGAAATGGTTTACTGTTATATAAGACTAAATTAATAATTTTTTTGTTTGTCAGAAGAGTGATTTATTCAATGACCCTTACTGAAAAAGTGTTATTTTGGCTTACATCATGTATTTTTAAAGATTGAATGCTTTTGGTCTTAAAAGTGTTCCTAAGTTTAATTCAAAAATAATTTGAAGCTGCAAATTTTTGTTGGGCGGCTACAAGTTTGGCGTTTTTCAATTTACATTTCACATTCATCTAGTCGTGAAGAATTTACACAGTTTCGTTAATTAGTTTCTGTTACAGCACCTTTTTTTATTAGACAGTACAGCTATAGACATTAAACGTGTCTTCATTTTTATGAATTTTGTTTTTAGATCCTGGCCCGAAAATCATTACATATATATACCGGTGCTGCCCCCGCGGTTCTTTTCAGCAACCTACAGCTCACGAGATCGAACCGAAAGCAAATATAGGCGCCTTGGGCAGCCGCTATATACGGTCCATTCTTGATATTGGAGCACTGACAGTAGCCAGTTGGGATAAGCTGTGTGAGGTAGACAGACCACAGCACCGGGATTACCCTACTCTTCTCGAGAAGTGTGTGGGTTTTTTTAAGTCCCCCGAAAGTCGTCGAGAGACTAGACCAACGGCTTAACGTCCCTGTCCGCGGACAGGGACATCCTTGATAATTCTGTTCGTCAAAATGGACTGATTTTTGTCTAACCAGATCATTTTGATCAATATTCTGTCGGTAACATTTTAAGAACTAATTTTTAAAAACAGTATTTTTGTAGGGAATAGTGTAGGAGTTTTACTTCTCGGCTTTCGGTGCCAATAGTCTCGTAAGACGTCATTACACTTAAATCAATTACCCAACCAGTGATATGTAATCACGTTACAAACTGAACTTCTAAGATGTGACTAATTATAGTACTTTAGTGACATGGAGTATATTTTTTCTTAAGGGGGAGGGGTGGGTAATTGTAATTTTCACATTCGGTACTGTTTTCCTCTCATTTTTTCTAATTTTAAATTAAGATGATCTTACCCTTTTTAAATGGTCTCAATTGGGACGAGAGTCCTGTTCCTTCCCCCAGTCACTCCCCATTTGTTTTTGATTTTTCACTTATCCTTTTAGGTTTCTTGACAAATTGCAATTGAATAGAGTAAACTAAACTAAACTGGGGTGGCATAAAAGGGCTGTTTCACTGCTTTGCGCATGCTCTGGGATTTTATTATAAAAACATTGTTTCAAGTCAAAGTATCTATTAACAGTAATTGTTCAGATACCAATTTAAGTTTTTCAAGAGGTTAATGCTACGGATGGTCTATTTTAGGAGGCGATTAAGTTGGTTTGTAGTTATCAATTTTTATGTTCCGGGCCGGAACACAAAGTAGTCAATTGCTCTAAAATGCGTAAAACCTTGGCAGAAGTGATTGAACACTGGAGATTTAGTGGATAAAAATATTTTATTTAAAACCCTTTGTATAAACAACGTAAAAAATGCAAACTTCTGTGGAAGAGAAAACCATCAATTCAGCTGTGAAAGAGCCCCTTTAAAAGAGAACAGAAGGCTGGCTTAATTATATATTTCTTCTTCTAAAGAGGGGTGGCTTATTAGACGGGATGGCTTACTAGAGGATTTACGGTATGCAGGGGCTGCGAAGAGGAAGTGGCTGGGACCCTGACACGTTTTTGGTCTGATCTCTTAGAGATAATATACAGAGAGAGTTTTTCTCTCGGACATCATTCGTACCGCTGAATACGCTATGGGAAAACGAACACATTACAAAGTAGCGTTATTGAACTGATGCCTAGTTATTTACTGCCTCGTTCTAGTGCCATTTTTCTTTTACACTCTTACTTTTGTTCCTAGTAATGGTACGAGATGCAAAACGATTACGTAATTGTGTGTGTGCAAGGTTAGCGCAGTTGGTGACTGTCAACCGCGGGGTCCCGGGTTCAAACCCCGGCCTAGTTGAGGGTTGAACTTTGTTCAGCCTCTTTCGCCACACCGTCCGTGGACAGGGACGTTAAGCCGTTGGTCTACTGAGTCTCTCGGCGTTCTATCGGGGGACTTAGAAGAACCCACACACTTCGCGCTTGCGTAGAAGTTCTTTTTTCTGTTCTATTGGCATTGTTTTTTTTTCGGATCTGCTCGATCACTATGATACTGACATCCCTTTCAAAACTGTGACTTCTTCCGTTTGGAAGGAAATGTTCTGTCAATTCGCAGCTGTTGACTTAGGTTCCCTTGTTACAGTCCAAATCAGGAATATGTCGTCTATGAACCGCACCCAATCAAGTAGAAAGTTTGACCATTCTGATTCACAAACAAATTTATGTTCAAAACGACCCATGTATGTGCTGGCAAAGTTAGTTTCTCATCATTGAAGGTGAAATTGTTTATTTTCAGTACTTTCTCCAAAATAATTTTCAAGGTATGGTAATCTTCCTTATTTAGCTGGCGCATTGCTTCGTTATAATAGTCTACTGAATTTAGTATTACAGTAGCTCCACCCTTATCGGCTGGCTTAATAGTGATGACTGTATTTTTGTTTAATCGCTCTAGGGCTTGTCTTTCACCGTTACCTAAGTTATTGCGTGGGAAATAATTGTTTCCGGATATTTCTTCATGAATGTTCTGCCTTAACGTTTCAATATAATAATTTAGATAAGGCTCACGTGAAAGTCGCCAGTGTGGGGTTCGTTCCTTCTGATTTAATTTTTCCAGTGTTGACGGTTTGTATGGGATTTGCTCCTCCATTTCGTCTACGTTTTCAGGGGCGTGGTATTCTAGACTGAGTCGACGTGCGAACGCATTGATATCTTTGTTGTAATTTCCTCTGCGTTCGGTGGAGAGGGTGTTGGGCAGAAGCTTAATCCTATCCGTAACAGATTTGTCTCTGATTTAGACAGTTGATAGGACGATAAGTTTACTATTCGTCTCTGCAGTACTTCTTCTTTCTTCTGAGCCTTAAATTTTCTCTGTTGTTGTTGTTGTCGTGTTCCGTTGTCCGTAATCCGTGGGTGGTCCTGGGTCAATCTCCTTCTTAAACCTCTTTGATTTGAGATATAAATTACTTCTTTCGCTTGGTTTTGTGATATTTCCCCTTGGCCAAAAAAGTCGGTATCTTTCTCTGACCTCTCTAGTTCTTTTCTTTCTTCTTATTGTTGTCCCATTGCCGCTTGTTCTCTCTGGTGGGTCTAGTTTCCTTGTTGCTGTCTTGTTGATTTTTGTTCCGGGTGGAACCGGGCGTCTTCGTGGCGTCTTTTTTGGGCTTGACATCTTTCGGGTTGAATTTCTCATGCAGGTGTCTCTTTAGCATTTCTGTATAGGTTTCCTTTCCACGTTTTATGGGTGGTGATAATATTTTTCTTTGACGGGTCTCTTCCGGTTTTGCCGCTTTCTTCTTTTTAAGTTCCTCCTCCTTTTTGCCGATAATTGTGATGTATGTATGCATGCATGTATGTATGTATGTATGTATGCATGCATGCATGCATGCATGTATGCATGCATGTATGTATGTATGTATGTATGTATGTATGTATGTATGTATGTATGTATGTATATGGCATTTGGCTTTCCATTTTTTTAAACATACATACAGTCTTTTTTCCACATAGCTTATAGTTTTAGTCGTATTTTTAGCAATTTTAGAAACTAAATCTCAAAAATTATTCGGGAGAGCACACCCACGGACCACCCATGGATACTCCTATCATCAGCTCTCGCCCTTCCCAATGCTAAAGATGCTCTATATCCCCTCCCCCCATGTTGTAAACACTGGATGTCACTCAAACTTGTTTTTAGATCAGTTCAGTTCACTAAGATATTTACTTACTTATTGGGGAAAAATAATTATATTTTCAGTTCTTGTTTTCATATATATTTACTTTCATGCATTGTATTCAACTGCATTTTTTACG